>JARGXW010000123.1:0-281866 GCA_029204085.1 Mycena sp. CBHHK59/15
GCATTAATCTTGCTGGATAAACGACAAAGTTCCGAGTTTGTGATGGGGTTAGGATGGAAGTAGTCAGCCACAATGCCTGTCCAGGGGTAAGTCATGGTGACCAAAAGTGCTTTGTGATTTACCCAATCGCCATCCATGGCATCCACATATCTGCGAATCAGTCGTGTGACTGCTGAATCTTCCGACCACTTGACATTCAAATGGAGTGGTGCTGTTATGAGCTGAACGAGTTGGTCAGGTGAGATAGGTCCATTCTCTCCCTTCGCAAATGATATATTGAGACCACTTGATAATGTCCAGCTTTCAAGCACCAGCTGTGGTGCGCTTCTAGACAAATGGGTAAAGAGCAGGGAACACAGAAGGCGAGAAATAGTATCCCTTGTGTCCACTATCATTGTTGTCTGCAGGGTTCTCCTGAGTTGTTGAGTAAGCTTATGGAAGAGAGGGAATCAGAAACAATATGTCACTTTCTGCCTACTCCTCATCTTGCTCCGGCTGAAGAGTTTTGTTCAAAAAAAAAGGTGGAAAGGAAGGCGGGAATATGGTGAAAAGCCCACCTGCTGCTCTGTCTCATCTGATTACTGATACTTACATACACAATTGAAACATCAACAATACACAGCATGCTTCATTTGAGCCATTGTGAAAGATGGTGTCAAATCCAGTGTTGCAGTCAGCATGGAGTACCTTTGTAATGTACTCCACAGATTGATTTACACAGAGAACTCAAAGGAAGCAGCTAATGACACACTGGTTGGGCATCCAGGGATGTCCGTGATGTGCCTCCAGCAATCTGAATTGGACCAAGACCGCTATTACCTGGCCGCATACAGCACAGACTTGTAGTAAATATATAATGAGTAGTTGTTGAAGGACCAATGTGAAAGCAGCAGCCCAGCTAACGTGGATTAGCTAGAATATTGTGAGAAATAGGATACCAACTATCGCAGAAGTATTCACCAATTCAGGTTAGAATATGGTTCATGTTCCTGACTTACTGTGGTCATCATGTGGGAAAAGAGGTTGGTCGGCCCAGGGAGTGAGTCGGAAAGGGTTGCACTTTTTGAGTGGTCCTGTACTGAATGCGTAGACAACATCCCAAAAAGATCAACTGCCAATGACCAAGTGTGACGACTCGACAATCCCAGATGAAGAGAACAAATAATCCAGTGGAACCTTGCGTCTTTGAATGCAAACCAGGTCCAGGTCCGCGGCAAATAGGGGTGCAGAATATGTTTCCTGGCTTCAATGACAAAGTTCCTTTGGCAAACAAAAATTGTCGAGCGCCTGCGGCATGTGGAATTTGGCCCCTAAGTTACGGGGAGCGTCATTTGGGTCCGTGTGATACCTGTAGAGCTCTTTGAACCTTACAAATCAATGCCCTGGTCAAACTTTTCAAAATTACAAAAGTGTTGTGTTTTTTCGAATGTTTTGCCTTTTTCGCCTCAACAAGTAATGTGATCACTACGGTCCCTCAGCAGGACTCAGGTCTTGTGCTGCAGCCAGGTCCTGACATAATCAGGAGCCAGGTCCTGTGCTGTAGCCAGGTCCTCACATAATCAGGCTCCAAGTGCGGTTTCTTTTAAGAGATCTGGAGCTTAAAGAAAAATGACCTGAGGCCAGGTCCTGGGATAAGATAGGGTACAGTGATCTGAGGTTAGGGTACATAAAAAATGCTTAGGGTACAGCGATCTGAGGTTAGGGTACACAGAAAAGCCAGGTTGGACCTCATTCCAGCCAAAACCCCAGAAAAAACCCAGGTTAAATGAGATTGAACCCAATGGGTCAAATATTTAGTTTCTTTAACGTGATATGGGCCTTAAAGAAGACAACCTGGCCCCAGGTTGAAAAAAGCCAGGTTGGTAGCAATCTGAGGTTAGGGTACACAGATTGTCTTCTTTAACGCGACAGAGCAAAAAAAAGTGCCAGATCAGGCCAAATCAACAAAAAAGCCAGGTTGGACCCCATTCCAGCCAGAAACTCAGAAAAAACCCAGGTCGAATGAGATTGAACCCAATGGGTCAACATATTTGGTTTCTTTAACGCGATATCGGCCTTAAAGAAGACAACCTGGCCCCAGGTTGTCGGATTAGAAAGATAGGAGCGACCAACTGTTGTTGCCATAGAATTCTCTTCAATCAGCCAGACTTTATCAATCAAAAATCTGCACTTCAGGAACTCATCGAAAGTCGTGGTCATATTTGTGACTTCTACCCAAAGTATCACTGTGAACTCAACTTTATTGAAATGTACTGGGGTGCAGCAAAATACATATATCGAAAGAGCCCTAGCACCAAGAATATTGATGAAATGGAAGCAAATGTCAAGAGGTGTCTAGATGAAGTCCCTCAATTGTATATTCTTCAGTTTTCCAATAGGGCAGCCCGATTTATATCAGCTTATTATCCTGGATGCACCGGACAGGATTTGGGTTATGTACAAAACACATAGAAAAGCCACAGGATGCTACCTTACAATGCACTAGCAGAGATTAAACAGTCTGTAACTATGTAGTTTTCTGTTCTCTATGAATTACATTTTTTGGCACGGATTTATTGAATTTTTGTTCTCGACCTCAAGATTTGGACAGTCACATCACACTTTGTCACAGCTTACATAAAGGTGTGGAGTTCCCACGCTCTCCACCTTAGAACGTGGGCATTTGGTATAGCAACACCCCATAGTGTCACGCTCCACGATGTCACACTCCCTCGATTCTGTGTTGTACCCACCTCAGCATGCTTCAAGGAGGCTGAAAATATTGCAGAAGGTCTATCTGTATGTATATGACACAGTGGTATTTTTTTACCTTGCAGCCCAAGGTCAATTTGGTCAAACAATACTCAATGCCTACAAAATAGTTGCCATTTTGGACGGCACAGAAAGTCGCGAAAAAAATCGGAAAAAATGGTAGGGTCCTGCAGGGACATAGATGTAAGTATAAGACCACCCAAAAGGGCAGGCAGGGCAGAGGAGGGGGGAGGAGGAGGGATGTGATGCTATGGGGGTACCAAATGCCCCAGACGTTCTAGTGTGATCTGCGTCCATCTTTCTCTTATCATTTGTTGAAACTCCGCCGGATCAATCCGAAGCAGATAAGATATCAAACACGCGTAGCAGATAACATCAGTAGCGCGCTCCGCGGCAAAGCCCACTAACTGCGGTTCATTGAACTTCTCAAATCTGGCCGGCTTAATTTCTTGGAGATGGTTTGATGCAATTATTGTTTGAGAGGAGTGAATAGTTTTCCCGTTGATTTTTTTTGACGTTGAGAATGCTTGTAATAGGACTGTGCACGGCACAACATGAAGCGTCCTAATGGTGTGGGGGACTTGCAAAAGGGAGAGCGGTGTGTAGTCCTTTCAATGGAAGAATCTCAAGACGCTGACGACTTTTGACAGCTAAATAAACATGGATTACCTGTTCTTCATGAGCCTCGCCAATAGCCCGCTCACCCGGCTCTACGTTTCGTATGATATCGCGTGTCAATGGCACAAAAATATCTGGGAACGTATGAAGGTGTTCACCGAGTACAAGGGAGTCGAGTTCAAGCAGGGTCAGAAGTACGTTGTATTCCTTGTCCCCAAGTTTCACCTCCCGGCCCATATTGAGCTCTGCAACATTCTCTTCTCCTTCAACCTCACACCATTCGTGGGGCGAATGGACGGGGAGGCACCTGAGCGTGGATGGGCAGACACGAACTGCTTGGCGAACAGCACCAGCATCTCAGGGCCTGGAGCACGACGGGATGCGCTGGACATCCATTTCCAGTGGTGGAATTGGAAGAAGATTGTCGCTCTCGGTAAGCCCGTCCACAGCAGCTGCTATGCGGAGGTTAATCAATTCTAGGTGGTGTGTTGCTTGACCGCTTGCAAAAATCCGTACCCCTGATGCTCGAAACCCGCGCGACATTGGTCGACATGGAGGCGTCGTACCCACAGGTAGTGATTGAGACGTGGACCGCAATGGCGGTTGCATGGGAGGCAGACGAGCGCAAGCCTAATCCGTTCTGGACAAAGGTCAAGCACGAGAGCCTCCAGTACGTGAAGCGGAAACTGGCTGAGATCGCCTCCGAAGACGTCGAGCATCTGCGCGTTCGTGGGGATATGCACGACACGGAGATGTTGTCGATGGGGCTCCAACTGGAGGAGCAACAGTATGTGTTCCTCGTTTGCGATGGCATAGACAGCTGACATTTCTGCATAGGCGAGCGCTGGCCACACGCGTGAAGGGTGTAGGTGCGCACGAGACTGTGGATCAAGGTCGCAGACGAATCGAGCGGGAGACGAAGCTGCGCCGCAAGATCGACGCGTGGATGGCGGTGCAGCAGGTATTCATCCCAGAGGTCACCTTACTGCGTGACCACGACGACGCTGCGCGGAAACGGGTGGCTGCGTCACAACCGATGCCAGGCATTAGGGCGCAGGAAATGAAGCTCTGGCTCCCATCGGCGATCGGTCGGGCTGCGCGGTGCGACCAGTCGCTGCAGGAGTACGAGTACATGCTGCACAAAGGGCAGGCCTTTGGTGCGCTGGAGGAGATGTGCGACCTGCTGCTCGTTCGCGCGCAGGAGTACAAGTACAAGGATTCCGTGCATGGTGTCAAGGCCAAAACACGATCGGGAACACGGTTGGAGGGGATCAATGCACGGCTTGACCGGGCAGCAGCCGAGTACCGCGCTGCGCGCGCGGCTCTGGTGTCGCTGGGCGTGCTGCTTAAGCGTACCGAGTGGCAGCAGCATCTCCGAGTCCTGAAGGTGGAAGACGTAAGAGGCCGGCCGTACGCGTTGTTTGGGGATGACGAGAGGCGGGGGGGAAGAAGACGAAGAAGCAAAGGCTGAATCCAGAGGCGGAGGCGCGGCGGGCAGAGCAGCGGGCAGAAGACAAGATGCCGATGTCGTGGATCTGGCTATCGCAAGCGGGGTCGGAGGACGAGACAGAGGTGGTTCACAACGAGGGTATGTGGGGTATTCTTTGAGTTTCGCACCAGGCTGATGCAGTTCCAGCTCTGCGGGTCGAATGGGCCAAGACGCGTGCAAAGGCAATGTGATATGCGGAAGAGGTGGAGCTCCTGGAGGAGATGCGTCGCGTGGTGCAGTTCTTGGACTGGCGCGCGGATTGGTGGCGATCGTTGCTGGAGTTACGGGCTGCACTGCAGCCCGACTCTGCTTTACGCGAGGGGCATGCCGCGTATGTCCACAAGCAGGCGGGGTACATGTCAGGCATGTCAGAGCGGTTCCAGAAGCTCTGGAACGACGTGCCGGCCTTCCTCGAGATGGCGCGCGAGCATTACGCTAACATAAGACCGGACGACGAGGAAGAGGATTCGGATGATGAGGACTAGATTTGTGTATTATTAACGCCGGCATATTAGTTCATTCATACATATATTGTAGACACATATGATACCCATTGCTACCTGGTTTTGTAACTTCATCGCCCAGCGTCGCAGATGGAATTGTCGAATTGGGACAGTTACGAGTACTTATGTTTACATAATACTCGTTCTTTTCATTCTTCCAAGGGGCTAAAAGTCTCCCTATTTTACTTGTCTCCAATTTTTTAAGATAGTCTCCTTAGTGGCTGTGCCTGACTTATTTAGTGGCTGTCCCTATACTTCGTTCTCTTTTTCCTTACCTCTTTAGCGGCTGTGTGACCTAGGGCTGTGCTATTTTTATTTACTTCTGTCTCTTTCCCTGGTATTGCCGACTCTCCACAGCTTTCGGCCAAAACGAGCGGTGTCGAAAGCCGAATGTCCACCGCCTTCTCAATCCGTACGGCGATCAGTATATGTGGCATCAGCTACATAATAACATACGTCCATTCAATTCCAAGTCTCTCCAGCCTTACTCTACGCGGTTCCTACTTCTTCCATGTCCTCCGTGGTCAACCTCTGCAGTTTCTTTCTAGCCGATCCGACCATTTCGTCCTCACTGTCCTCGTCTTCATAAGACACCCTTTTCTTTGTGTTTTGCTTCGGCTTCTCATACTTGACCATTGTGGGCATCTTACCCTAGTCCATGTTTCGCGCAACGCGAGCGGTCTGTTACGTAGTTGTGAGTTTACCGGGCTAATTATTTGTAGTGCTTGCTCACCCTGGTTATAGTTCCATCCAAGAAAGTCAAAAACACATTACCAATTTAACCACATTCCTCGAGTCCCTTGGCCCTTTGAAGGCAACCACAGAGAACCCTAACTCGACAATATCTCCGATCCTAAACCCCGACAGGTCCTTGTTCAATAGCCTGTTAGCTGTCAGTTTATGTGCCTAATTGAGTATACTGCACTCACCTCTTGCTGTCTAGCGTGAGATATAACACTTCATTGTCGATGCAGTGTAAGATTCCTTTGCCTAGCACTTTTCCAAGAACTTTGGCGGGGTCGACTTTGCGGTGAAACTCTGCCAGCTGATCTGCTGGCGCAACCTTGGCGAAAGTAAAATAGCAACACACTGCATCAAGTGGCTGTCCAGCGGCTTCATCCTTGATGGCAGTATGTTCCCAAGGCATTACGTCCGCCTCGTTGAAAGTGAGCTCCACGTGGTATGCAATATTGAAAATGCTCTGAATGGCTTTATTGAAGGTTTCAGTGTCGAAGCCAACAATAGATGCATGTTGTCTGATATAGCTAACGTTCCTGGCTGACAATCTGTCCTGATTGTCAGTTGCTATGTGTTGTGCACCTGAATATACACCTTACTTGTTCTTTTTCACAGGCGGCAAGTCCATATCCGACAGTGCACCCACCACGGTGAATGTTGCCTCTCGCTTGACACCGTCTCCGTCCTTGAGCATCGCTTTCCAGCAAGTCGGAAATCCACTTTTCTTGATCGTTACTTCCGATGTGTAACTGAATATGGCAGGCATGACTTGGCTAAGATTTCGCGTCCCATACCTGCCTGTAGGCTCATTCAGAGGGTACGAACATTAATAAGTCTAGTATATACCTCCTTCCAAGTGCCCCAGAAAATTTTCAATATTGCCCTGGACCTGCCGAAGTAAATACACAGCCTGGTCTGCCTGGGCCTCATCGAAATCACATCAATCATTTGGGTCGGTTAAAACGACGAGTGATGGCGAAAAGAAAATGGGTGGTGCAAATACACTCTATTTCATATTTTTTGAATGCAAGAAGTGGGCTTGATAAAAAAAACCAATATTTTCGGCAATCAATTTACATTGGATTCCAAAGGTTTGGCAGATCGTTGGATTCTAATGACTTCCGAGTTTACCGTGTATGTCCAGATGGATTTAGGATGGCCAGCTTACTAAGCAGCATAATCAGCATGATGGGAAAAAAGATAAGTACGAGATCCTGCCGGGCGCAGCCACGGCCCTCTACCCCCAAGTCGTGAAGTTTTTGGCAAACATTCTTATACACGCTCAAGGTCATCGTCGCCAACGAGCTCACTTGTACCGCCAGCGCTGGGAGGGGAACACTCAAAAAGTACGTGTCTCTCGCGTGATATATCAGACCCATCTCTCACCCTGAGTCCTGGATATAACACGACCAATGTCTCAATGGAGTCGGTGATCTATCACTCCCCCAGGTAGCAGTGCAACGGTAGTCCTGCAAGGGGGCGTTGGCGACAAGATTTTCGTCAACATTATCCGGAATGCTGTGCGTTCGGTGGCCCTGTCGGAATTTTGTAGTCCAACCACTACACCCGACAAAGTATTGGTGGCCGCGTGAGGCCTACGATGGCAGGAGTAAGCAACAAAAAAAAATCGAGCATTTTTGAAAGGAATACCTGAGGTTTGGGTTTCATTATCGGCCCACCTCGGCACTTATTGCCGCTCGAGTCAACGGCATCGCACTTGGCATTGCATATGATTTTCATAAAGCTACTGAGGCCGGTTAGCAGGCATAATAAAACGGACTGAAACCCACAGAACGGCACGCTCTTCAGGAGAGTTCCCTTCTCTGTGACGTGTCTCTTGCTGAGCGGCTATGATTGCGCCACGTGGTGCCGAATCCAGCTCAAAGCGGACCGCAGTTCGAAGTGCTTTGTCAAGCTGGTCGCATGCATGAGCACCAACACACTTGTAGCGGATTCGTCGGCAGTCGACAGGCTTCTCGCCCGGTGCAAAAGTAACAAGGGCAGTTTGGCGAGAGCCACCGCCAGACCAATCCCACGAGTCATTGTCCTACCGCGAGAAAAAGGCACAGATCAGAATTCAAGCATCAAATGTGCAAATGAAAACAAATGGCATTCATGATGATAGTATTAGGGGTGTACAACTCTTTGGTGGTTGGATCATGAAACAAGTACATTTGATCACTGAGGTCGACGACAATTCCAGTCGGGGTGCGAAATATCGGATAGATAGCAGCCGGGCCCTGCCGGTATTCCATACGCTGGACGGTCAACTTCCTGGTCGGATGGAAGTGGCCGATACGGGCGAGCGACATGCCGTCATCCAGCCATACCGTGTCAGACTCAATTAATTCAGAGTCATCCTCCTCTGGTGGTCAAAATGAGTGTTTGACAAGCCAAATATATATTTTACCTACCATCCGAGGACTCAGGACGTGCATCAAGCTCTGCGGAGTCATAATTATCGCCGAGACCCTGTTCAGGATCTACAAGAATCAGTGAGGGAAGTGGAAAATGGCTGCTATATATGCACCAGGCAGAGGGATTGCGCTGGAAGACCGAGAGGTATGCTGCAGTGCCTCCATCACCTCCAGATCCGAATCCCGGTCGTCGGCCTCGGGTTCTGAATCCGAAAGCAACTCAAAGACTTCGCGGCCACCCTCCTTTAAAGCCCGCATCTTGACATCGGCAGAAGCGCGGGGCACGCTCGCGAATTGGGGCTCCGCTTTGACCAAGATAGGTGGACCCGGTACCGGTGCCAAAAAGGGCGTGGCTTCGATTTTGATGCGAACCGAATCAGAAACAGATTGACACGTCGTTGATTCGTCGGGGGTGAAATTTCGAGCCGGCTGCTGAAGAAAGTCGCGGAGGGCTCCCATATCAACCCATTCGTGATCCAGAAACTTCGCAGCGTTGAGAGCAATGTAGGTGGGAGAGAAAACCTGATTTAGCGCGTCAGAATACCTGTCCGCATTCCGCAGCGACGACGCACATAGTTCCAGAATTCCATCAGCAGACGCGTCGACAGGCTGTCAAGGTATTCTCGGTCGGCCAGCGTGTGCTTTGATCCTGCGTCCACTTCAGTGGCCATTTTGACGCGCTTTCGACGCGTCGGGGGACGGTTTGGAAATGTGCCTTGCTTGATCTGAATGTAACTCCTTCTTGAATGTACCTGCCTGCCGCCTTCTGTATATCCTCGTTGTGGATGCATACAGATTATGCCAGAAGAATTTGCCTCACATGTGAAAGAGACACCTCTACAAAAAACCCCACGACTGACAGCAGAACTCACCGAGTTCGAAGGTCAATCTCTAAAGCTGGGTCATCGAGTTGGCTCTGAAAACGACCCATGCGTGAACTGACTACAAAATAAAGTTACATTTCCGAGTCATGAGAATGAATTCACCTAGCGCTGTAGAACAATTGAGGGAATATTAATGGCCTGTTCGCGCAGCTCAGGTTTCAAATCCGTCGATAGCGGATTCAAGGGCTCGCCGCTGTGGATTAGATGTGAAACAGTGCCTCCATATGATTCCTAAAATAAATAAATAGACAGTGTTAGCAATGAGACCACTGGATAACCGACAAATCACAGACCGGAAGTGAACCATAAGTAAAGAGAGAGGACTTCCCAGCGACACAGTTGCAATTATAACAGAGGCTTGAATCACCGCTTGATTAAGCCTCCAATTTATATCGCCCGGGACTCTTTATGTTTGTTTCAACGTTCAAGATTCACAGGGGGCAAAAGAGATGGCACCTGTCATCACAGCAACCTGGTGGCACTCGCTCCAGACTCGCTCCATCCTGGCCGCACTCAGGTCACACACTTGACAGGATATGCCGTACACCAATCTATATCAAGAATGTCTTTCACACGAGTTGGCCCCGGCGTTATCTCGGTGTGTTCCAAATCAGGTAAACCCTTCCCGCCACTCAACCTGGCCATTTAAATAGAGAGATCATCAGATTTAATGACAGAGTACATGTAAATTATTTATGGCCTCTGCCCAGTGCCCAACAAACTACCATTGTCCAGGGACGTTGCCAAGACTGCTGCACCAAAGAAGAGGAGGATCAGCTTGTACAATCAAGAAAATATTGATCCATCACCAGGTATCATGACTCGCAGCAGGAGTCAGAAGTCAGTGTAATTACTTTGCTTTTTGACGTAACACACATATCCTGGCTACTTCATTATCACCATTTCTTGTGCCAAAGAGCACTTATTAACTGTTTCATGGTGCACCAAACTTAAGTCTTGACACAGGGGGCAAAAGAGTGTGCACCTGTCATAACGGCAACCTGGTGGCACTCGCTCCATCCTCGCTGTATCCTGGTCGCACACTAGACAGCTGACAGCCCGCGGCCTCGTTCTGATATTCCCACAGACCAGTATTGATCCGTTGGGTTCGAATTCCCACGGGGATGAATATCCCCTCGAGTTCTTCTCTCTCCTCTCACTTCCATCCCACCTCAAATCCTCCCTTACAACAACAACGACACCACAGCTCTCACACACATGCTACTCACCCAACTTCTCCCTCAAGCAGTCTTGCCCTGATACAGGCTATTGATCTTGGCGATGATTCGGTGGGCTGCATGCGCGCCCAGGTTTGTCTGGTCGCAATCGCAGTAGGTGCCGGTGCAGTCTTCGTTCCTGCTGCCTGCTCCCGTACACTACAAGGCCACCAATTCAAACCATGGCTGGAACCTCTCCTCAGAAACGCAAATCCACCGGGCCAGGTTGCGGGTCCTCGAGCACAAAGAAACAGCGCGGAACAGCCTGGAAGGGGAAGGCTCCCGACGCAGGAGGCACCGCAGGGACTATCAGCACTGGCGGAGGAGCAGCCGCCACTGCTGGTGCTGCTTCGGGGGCACAGGATGATGATGGAGACAAAGAAGGAGGTGCGCGCCGGAGGAATCCGCATGGGATAGCGCTGAGCGACGTCGACGAGGTGGCGAGGCCGACGCATGTAATTAGATTGCGGGGTATATAATCGAAATGCGATGGACCGGGGCTAGATTGGGCCCTGTGAAATATCGGGAGCCTATGGATGTTTAAAAACATGAGAGTTCCTGATGTATAATATTTCTCCTTCTGAAGTTTCAGCAATACTATCCCCCCCGGAGAGCTCGGACACCTAAGCAAAATCAAAGACATTTCACAGAAATCTGGATAGATCGACTGCAATCTGGCTTTTACGTAGGGTACATACAAGGTTTTAACCCAGGCCGTCCACTCCATGTCGAATGGCACCAAAATCTTTGTTGATCATTATTGTCCAAGTAGTAGGTAAGACATCGGTGAGCGAAGAATGACGGATTAGAACCAAGAACCGGAGCATAATGTGTAGCATATCTCCGTCCATGGCCTGTATGGAGAGTGATGTGCAGGCGGTGAACACGCAATCGAGAATGGTGATAGTGTGCTGCATAAACATCTCGACGGAATTTGAAGGTATTTAAACCAGCGAGAGAGGAGATAACAATCATGATGTCCATGGGTTCGTCGTCGGATAGCAATATTTGCTGAACCAACACCTCGCCGGCCAGTCGGGGAGTGACGAGGATGCGGCACCAGAAAGGAGGGTACTGGTCGACAATGCTGAGGCAGGTCTTTGACGATGCCCGAATGGCCGCGAGCATCGAAACAAAGGACAATATGGGTGCAGACTGATTATCATCGGCTGCACTTTGGATAACGGCCTCAAGGATATCCTCGTGAAGGTGCCATCCAGCCCACGGAGTCACTGTATCCTACAATATGTGTATGAGTCAACCACCTTGTATGTCCAGAGGTTTCAGCCTCGAACAACATTGGACTATTAAATGAGTGAAAATCAAAGTATAATATCTGTTAGAGAACAATTATTAAATGATATTTGACATCGAAAAAAGCCCCTCGTTGAGTATTGAGACATTCTGAGCAGTGGTGCCAGCAGTGGGGTCAACCACTTATGTTCAGTTCGAAATTGATGAGGGATCAAAATGTTGCTGAATACCGGCCAAGAATAAACTTGGTGGGACCATATAACAATTAAAATGTGGTATTTGGCATCAAAACAAGGCCTTCATTGAGTATTGAGACATTCTGAGCAGTGGTGCCAGCAGCAGGGTCAACTACTTATGCTCAGTCCGAAATTGATGAGTGATCAAAATGTTGTGGAATACCTGCCAAGAATAAATTTGGTGGGACCATATAACAATTAAAATGTGGTCTTTGGCATCAAAACAAGGCCTTCATTGAGTATTGAGACATTCTGAGCAGTGGTGCCAGCAGCAGGGTCAACTACTTATGCTCAGTCTGAAATTGATGAGGGATCAAAATGTTGTGGAATACCTGCCAAGAATAAATTTGGTGGGACCATATAACAATTAAAATGTGGTCTTTGGCATCAAAACAAGGCCCTCATTGAGTATTGAGACATTCTGAGCGGTGGTGCCAGCAGCGGGGTCAACTACTTATGCTCAGTCCGAAATTGATGAGGGATCAAAATGTTGTGGAATACCTGCCAAGAATAAATTTGGTGGGACCATATAACAATTAAAATGTGGTCTTTGGCATCAAAACAAGGCCCTCATTGAGTATTGAGACATTCTGAGCGGTGGTGCCAGCAGCGGGGTCAACTACTTATGCTCAGTCCGAAATTGATGAGGGATCAAAATGTTGTGGAATACCTGCCAAGAATAAATTTGGTGGGACCATATAACAATTAAAATGTGGTCTTTGGCATCAAAACAAGGCCCTCATTGAGTATTGAGACATTCTGAGCAGTGGTGCCAGCAGCGGGGTCAACTACTTAATGTTCAGTCTGAAATTGATGAGGGATCAGAGATGCGAGTATTGCTCAAGACTTAAGCCCATCCTCAAATACTGGGGTCCGATGGCTGGTTTGAATGAGTTCTGGGGTGAAAGAATGAATGGAATGCTACAGAGAATTAAGACAAACCGCGACCTTTGTGAGTTGTTCTTTCAAGCTAAAGTTCTCACTGTCTCATTCCATGTAATAGATGATATGGACCACACAATGCTATGCCAAATGGCGCGTCGCTGCCGGCTCATGGCTTACCTCCACAATTCGGAATTTACGGATCCACAGTCAAAGGCTTTTGCAGACATTCTAGATGTCAAAGATACCACCAAGCCAAAGAAACCTGAAGAACTCGATGGATTTGCTATAGCCCTCTATTTTTCTAAAGCACCAAAGATGACTCCAAAGGAGTACAAGTCAATCTTGAGCTACCTTAACTCTTCCGGTGAAACAAGTCTCAGCTGGCTGAGCTATCCAGACCCAGAGTATCAGGCCATGGTTCTTCCACCAAATGCGAAATGGCTCAAGAACTACCATGAGAATGGGAAGACGTACAGCTGCCATTCTTCACACCATTCCAACAGCTTGGTCCAGTTTCGCCAGCCCAATACCGATGAGGCCCCAATGACGGGAGTTATCAGGGCCATTTTGGAGATACCTCTCCATGGATTCTTGAGAAAATTTATCTTTGTGGCACCTCATCGACCTATTGATATCCACAACACCGTACAAACATCGTCCTCGGATGAAGGCTGCTTTGGTTGAGGTGGAACCTTACAAGACTTTGGTGGTTGTTGAACCTAAACACATCATTACCCATTTATCCGCATGGATAAGACCCTCACAGACTTATCCTGGGATTAGCAAACAATTTATGGTAGTTGGTTGGGCACTGGGCAGAGGCCATAAATAATTTACATGTACTAGTACTCTGTCATTAAATCTGATGATCTCTCTATTTAAATGGCCAGGTTGAGTGGCGGGAATGGTTTACCTGATTTGGAACACACCGAGATAACGCCGGGGCCAACTCGTGTGAAAGACATTCTTGATATAGATCGGTTTACGGCATATCCTGTCAAGTGTGTGACCTGAGCGCAGCCAGGATGGAGCGAGTCTGGAGCGAGTGCCACCAGGTTGCTGTGATGGCAGGTGCCATCTCTTTTGCCCCCTGTGTGAGCAATACTCACATCTCTGATCCCTCATCAATTTCGGACTGAACATTAAGTAGTTGACCCTGCTGCTGGCACCACTGCTCAGAATGTCTCAATACTCAATGCGGGCCTTGTTTTGATGCCAAAGACCACATTTTAATTGTTATATGGTCCCACCAAGTGTATTCTTGGCCGGTATTCAGCAACATTTTGATCCCTCATCAATTTCGAACGGAACATAAGTAGTTGACCCCGCTGCTGGCACCACTGCTCAGAATGTCTCAATACTCAATGAGGGGCTTTTTTCGATGCCAAAGACCACATTTTAATTGTTATATGGTCCCACCAAATTTATTATAGGCCGGTATTCGGCATCATTTTGATCCCTCATCGATTTCGAACTGAACATAAGTAGTTGACCCCGCTGCTGGCACCACTGCTCAGAATGTCTCAATACTCAACGAGGGGCTTTTTTCGATGCCAAATATTATTCAATAATTGTTCTCTAACAGATCTTATACTTTGATTTTCACTCATTTAATAGTCCAACGTTGTTCGAGGCTGAAACTTCTGGACATACAAGGTGGTTGACTCATACACATATTGTAGGATACAGTGACTCCGTGGGCTGGATCACACCTTCACGAGGATATTCTTGAGGCCGTTATCCAAAGTGCAGCGGATGATAATCAGTCTGCACCCATATCGTCCTTTGTTTCGATGCTTGCGGCCATTTGGGCATCGTCAAAGACCTGCCTCAGCATTGTTGACCAGTACTCTCCTTTCTGGCGCCGCATCCTTGTCACTCCCCGACTGGCCAGCAAGGTGTTGGTTCAGCAAATATTGCTGTCCGACGACGAACCCATGGACATCATGATCGTTATCTCCTCTCTCGCTGGTTTAAATACCTTCAAATTCTGTCGAGATGTTTATGCAGCACACTATCACCATTCTCGATTGCATGTTCACCGCCTGCACATCACTCTCTGTACAGTCCATGGACGGAGATATGCTACACATTATGCTCCGGTTCTTGGTTCTAATCTGTCATTCTTCGCTCACCGATGTCTTACCTACTTCTTGGACAATCAGGATCAACAAAGATTTTGGTGCTGTTCGAGAGGGAGTGGACGGCCTGGGTTAAAACCTTGTATGTACCCTACGTAAAAGGCAGATTGCAGTCGATCTGTCTATCCAGATTTCTGTGAAATGTCTTAGAAGACATGATATTCGTTGATTTTGCTTACCTGTCCGAGCTCTCTGGGGGGGATAGTATTGCTGAAACTTCAGAAGGAGAAATATTATACATCAGGAACTCTCATGTTTTTAAACATCCATAGGCTCCCGATACTTCACAGGGCCCAATCTAGCCCCGGTCCATCACATTTCGATTATATACCCTGCAATCTAATTATGTGGGATGTCTTTGTTCACAAGGCCAAGCAGCTGAAGGCTAAGGCTCTCGTGTGGCCGGAGATGGTGAGTGAGCGAAGACGAGGATTGGCCAAACTCCCACTTTCGTGGAGAATTTGCCATATCAGCAAGCATGAATGCCAAACCAGATGACCGCTCATTGATAGGACAGATGACTAATATCCAGATCACTGTCGGGTGATAAAAGTGTTGGTGTGTGGTATTTTGGAGATCCCACAGCTTCCCTATGACCCTAAAAATCTCGGCCATTTGTGTCTGCTCTAGCTGCATAAAGCATACAGTTGTGATCGATGGAACCCCGCAGCCCGGAAAGCAGTGTCATCCGCAGACGCGGAAACGACATATGTTCGGGGCTGGGCCTCCTGCAAAGAAGGCAAAACCGGCAGTTTCATCGGACGAGGATACAGCGTCAGATAAAGAACCACGAGGTAAGTGCAGGATCTAGGAGCCTCTGTTATTGCTCATTGAGGACAGGACCTGCTGTGGCAGCCTCTGAGGGGGGTGATCAAGATGGCCAGGATACCACACTTTCTCCCGTATTCGACCTCTGCTGTCTACTGGTCATCTGGCTTCACGCTGCGGCCGGCGCTAGCCGAAATACTGTGAATGTTGTTCTCAAGGCTCTTCAGTTCACCCTTGCGGTTACATTGCAGCTCATTCAGGCTTCTCTAATTGCCCAGGGCATTACTGGAGTGCAGCTGCCCACTATCAAACTTCCTGCAGATATTCGTACCGTCCACAAACTCTATAAGCTGGAGCCAGAAATTGTTCGGACCACTTGTTGTCCCAAGTGCCACACTATCTATGAAGGGGATGTTGCAGATATGCCCTCTCGGTGCACATTCAAGCGCTCTAAACGTGCCTGAAGGTGTAATGCAGATCTATGTCAGAAACACCGTACTCCTACAGGAATCAAGGATGTTCCACATACCATGTTCAATACACAGAAATTCGAATCTTGGTTGGAATTCTTCCTCTCGCAGAAAGTGATTGAGGCCCACTTGGAGCAGGCTCTAAATAGGGATGGACCCAATCTAGGGGATCCCATTCATGACCCGCGGGACAGCCGGGCCTGGCATGATCCCGGAGCCTACCTCACCAGCAAATATAACCTGGTATTTGGGCTCTATATTGACTGGTTCAATCAATATGGCAATAAAATATCTGGTGTGTTAATTTGATGTTATTTCTACTCGTAACTTGCTTACTCTTGGTTTCAGGGAAAAATGTCTCCTGTGGAGCAGTGGTCCTATGCTGCTTGAACCTGCCTCCGGAACTCCAGTATCTACCGGAAAATGTCTTTGTTGTTGGCCTCCTTCCATCTCCTTTCAAACCTGATGCGGTCCTTCTAACTCACCTCATGGACCCTATTGTCAAAACAATTTTGAACTATCAGCCACCTGGGACAAAGATTGTCATGCATTATCATACTGAAGGGGTCCTGGTCCAGACCCGAATTATCCCCCTCATTGCAGATTTACCTGCAGCGCGTGAGGCTGGTGGCTTTCTGTCCCACTCTGCGATACAATACTGCTGGTTTTGTCTTGTCACAAGTGATGAGAACACTCGGCTTGACCATTTGTCGTGGCATTTCCACACTGGAGAACAAGTACACAGAGATGCCAAGGACTGGAAAAAACTGGAGAGCTTAAAAGACCGAAATCAAAAGGCAAAGGAGACTGGTGTATGGGGTTGCTCATTGCATCTTCAGTCATTTTGGGATCCCATGAAATACACTATCCTTGGGTTCATGCATAATTAGCTCGAAGGTGTACTTGAACACAATTGCGTGTCCTCTGGGGTATAGGCCAAACAGTTCAGAAGGCCAAGGAGTTGATTGAAATTCAAGACTATGAGGAGTTGGATGAAGAAGATGTTGAGTGGACCGGATCAGATTAGCAGCTTGTTGAACAATAGCTTGGATGACCCCGATGAGCTGGAGAGCCTACACGAATCTTTGCTTCCTTTGGCCCTGCAACTCCTGTTCCGAGCTCAGTCGATTTTAACCAAGAGGAGGAGTGGGAAGATGAGGACATGGATGACGCCACCAAATATGGTGACACTGCTGTTTATGGCAACTTCACCATACCAACAGATGCACTTGCTAAAATTCACAGGTGTATCAAAGAGGTCTCCCTTCCGATGTGGGTAACTCGGTTACCAGAAAATCTTGGAGAGAAGAAATACGGGAAACTGAAGGCTGAACAGTTCCTTACCTTGTTTAGCGCAATCTTACCGCTGGTTCTGCCCGAAACAGCATTGACCGAAGACGAGCCAACAAATCAAGAAATGCTTGATGGTTTTTACCATCTCATTGCATCAACAAACATTATCTCGTCTTTTGAGACCTCAGATTCGGAGGCAGCAGCCTTTACAGAGCATTATGTCACATATTGCAAGCATATTCAAAAGACATATCCAGATTGTCCCGAGCCTCCGAACCTCCACTATGCCATGCACAATGAGCCCATCCTCAAATACTGGGGTCTGATGGCTGGTTTGAACGAGTTCCGGGGTGAAAGAATGAATTGAATGCTACAGAGAATTAAGACAAACCACCACCTTTGTGAGTTGTTCTTTCAAGTTAAAGTTCTCACTGTCTCATTCCATGTAATAGATGATATGGACTACACAATGCTACGCCAAGTGGCGTGTCGCTGCCGGCTCATGGCTTACCTCCACAATTCGGAATTTACGGATCCACAGTTAAAAGCTTTTGCAGACATTCTAGATGTCAAAGATACCACCAAGCCAAAGAAGCCTGAAGAACTCGATGGATTTGCTATAGCCCTCTATCTTTCTAAAGCACCAAAGATGACTCCAAAGGAGTACAAGTCAATCTTGAGCTACCTTAACTCTTCCGGTGAAACAAGTCTCAGCTGGCTGAGCTATCCAGACCCAGAGTATCAGGCCATGGTTCATCCACCAAATGTGAAACGGCTCAAGAACTACCATGAGAATGGGAAGACGTACAGCTGCCATTTTTCACACCATTCCAACAGCTTGGTCCAGTTTCACCAGCCCAATACCGATGAGGCCCCAATGACGGGAGTTATCAGGGCCATTTTGGAGATACCTCTCCATGGATTCTTGAGAAAATTATCTTTGTGGCACCTCATTGACCTATTGATATCCACAACACACCGTACGAACACCGTCCTCAGATGAAGGCTGCTTTCGTCGAGGTGGAACCTTACAAGACTTTGGTAGTTGTTGAACCTAAACACATCATTACCCATTTATCCGCATGGATAAGACCCTCACAGACTTATCCTGGGATTAGCAAACAATTTATGGTAGTTTGTTGGGCACTGGGCAGAGGCCATAAATAATTTACATGTACTCTGTCATTAAATCTGATGATCTCTCTATTTAAATGGCCAGGTTGAGTGGTGGGAAGGGTTTACCTGATTTGGAACACACCGAGATAACACCGGGGCCAACTCGTGTGAAAGACATTCTTGATATAAATCAGTTTACGGCATATCCTGTCAAGTGTGTGACCTGAGCGCAGCCAGGACGGAGCGAGTCTGGAGCGAGTGCCACCAGGTTGCCGTGATGACAGGTGCCATCTCTTTTGCCCCTTGTGATTGGAGGGACATGGCAAGGATTTGAGACGTAGAGAGAGCGCCTTGTTACTCCGATAGGTCTAGGGTAAACGTTGTTTGCGAGAAAGCGGAAAATAAAAGTGCGATGATCTAGCACAAGAATAAAAGCGTAAAATAAAAGATGTATTATCAGCGACTGCCTACCGGGCCAAACTAGGTAGCGGGCCACTTGGATAATAGAAGGTGTTGCGATGTAGAATCCTGAGATTCGGTACTTATGGGATGGAATACGACTTATTAGGACACCGTATGTCAAATTTGGAGGCAGCATGCCGCGGCGATCAAAAGCTGTGGGTGGTTTTGCATCAGGATACCGGCGTGTGAACATCATTTCTTATTTCCAAACAGCATTCGGCTCTTCTTTTCCTTGTTTCTCCGCCAATTCCTCACCAATTCAGAAGCTTGGGGGCTCGTCTACATCCCTTGGTTAGGGTAAATGACGGTGCCCTATTCTATACGCGACAAGTGTTCGCTCTCGTATCCAGGACCCTCTAAGAAGACCACGAGCTGACCCCGAGTGGCACAATCCGGCCACCAGTATAGCGAACCACCCGTGCATGCTGCGGACCTAGGGCTTGAGTGGTGTATTTGAGACCACTAGCCGTGTATCATCCCATGTCGATGGGCCTTTAACCGCCCGACTTCCCGGTCACAGCGGGCTTCTACCCAAAACTACCAAATTTCAGTTGTGTATACAGATGGATTTTTTTGAGGGGTTATGGGTATGTGGATGACATCCTCTGCAATGGGCTATGTTCAAATACATTCTATGGAGCCATTTGGGCCTTAATTCAGGGTGTCGATGCGATCTGTGCCTTGTAGGGCAAGCCATTCAGTCGACACCGTGTTTTCACCCACCTACGGGGCTGCGAAGGGAAATAGTTACGGTCCTCATATTCCTCGGGTGTACAGTTTGTCTGTACAAAATAGTGTACTTACATCCTCTGAATCATTTGGGATGCATTGGGGGGAATAGTATCGCCGCCAACGAACAATTTAAGGGGGTGGCCCACTAGCCCGTTTCTTGCCGTTTTGGGGTACCGCCGGAAAATAAATTAGGCAAGCCATGAAGTCGTCCTGTAAATTCCGGGAAAAAATACCAATTCACTTCTAGGATACGGGCCTTCGTTCCAGGGCCCACAGACATGGATTCTCTTCACTCTATGTACGGGCCCGAGGCGAAAAATGCTAAGGTGGCCCGGTACCCAGTCTCAGATAATAATCCAGGATGATGAGAGAAAACGAGCAATAGATAATCTCTTCGGGGGGGGTCTTGCGAATGGAATTCACCAAAGATACGCACACTGCAAACGCGAAAGGAGTTGCAATAGTCGTGAACAAACAGATGGCGGAGACGTCCGACATCAGAACAAGAGAAGTGGTACCTGGAAGGGCAATAATAATGGAGATGAAAAATATAGACCGCTCACCGCTGTCCATTCTCGGTGTATATGCGCCGAATGTGCCAGGAGAGAACGCAACATTCTGGTCAACCATTAAAACCTGGTATGAAGACCACTCTAACGTCAGAACACCCGATGTAATGGGCAGTGATTTCAACATGGTTGAAGATGCCATAGACAGGCTGCCTTCCCGGCCCGATAACAGAGGCCCAGTCGAGGCATCTGATGAACTGAAACATACCTAGGCCTCATTGACGGCTGGCGCGAGACATTCCCCACAACCTGTGCATACACATTTTGCCAATCTGTAGCACAAGGTGACGCGCAGTCCAAAATAGACAGAATACTGGTCAAGCGGGACCAATTCGAGAATACGTTCGAGTGGGACACACGATCAGTCACAATTGAAACTGACCACCGAATGGTGGCAATGAAACAACTTCAAAATAAAAGGTATCGGGCAGCATGGCTAACTGCCCAAGTACAGAAATCAACAAACCGAGCAAACCGAGAGATATAATTCACAGGCTGAAGTTGAACACGCACCCGGACGCCCCGCCCCAATACGAAACAGACTCCAAAAGAATGGCGACGATGGAAAGGAACTACCACAATAAACTCCAGGCACACAGATCAGACATCCCGGAGAATGTAAGAGAAGAGAAAATAAAAACAGTCCTGGGACGAACCGTGAGAAAAACAACGGCCGAACAAAACGAGACGCTGAAGGCCAAATTAATACTCGAGAATGTACGGCAAGCCCTCAAACTGTCAGCAAATAACAAAGCCCCAGGCCTGGATGGAATAACCTACGAAGTATGGAAAACTCTCGACGCGAGATACCGGACAGCAGTATCACTCGAGAAACCCGTGTTCAACATACTCAATGCGATGCTGCAAGTCTACAACGATATTGAGACACACGGGATGATAAAAGGCACCGGCTTTCCAAAAGCTGGATGTGTCCACTCTACAAGAAAAACGACAAGGCGGACATCGCAAACTACAGGCCTATCTCCCTGCTGAACACAGACTACAAAGTGTTCACCAAAGCGCTCACCGTTACAGCTGTTTCCGAAAACCTTGACACTGGTGAAAGATTTTTGCGCACACTGAATTTTGATGGAATGCTAAGGATTACCGGTTTTGGTTTTGGTAACGCCAAGCCCAGGCCGCCAGCGTTTCGGTTTCTTTCAGATATTCATGTTGACACCAAAAGAAGGCTTTTTGGCTAGGGATACCCAATTGTGAGTGCCATGGAGTCATTACAGTACCTTTCCAACCGTCTCTGACTTTATGTCGGCAAATCCTATGATTTTGAGAGGAAGGGCTAGGCTGGGCCCATCCCGAAATGGTGGCTGATCCGAACCCAAACCGGAAATTCTTAGCACTCCATCAAAAGTCAACCCACGCAAAAAAAAAGCACCAGTCTCAAGGTTTTCGGAAACAGCTGTAAGCTGGCCCAAGTCGCATCAGATTTGATCCACCCGAACCAGGCTGGATACGTCCCAGGACGACAAATCAGAGACCAAGTGTGGTTGACGAAGAGAATAATCGAGTTGGCGGAAGCAACAGAGCGAAACGGAGCCAATCTCCCTAAAGACTGGACGTGGGAGACCGGGGTTTTAGTGGGTATCGGTCGATGAATTGACGATGACGGGGGTTTGGCGGCCTCGCCGCCAGACCCCCCGAGTCAAGGAGACCGGAGCCCCACACGTCGTGTCGCGAAGCTTCGGGCACGCGTGCAGTTGCGCATTTCCTCGGGTGGTTGCATTATTCCTCTGGCCTCAAACCAACGGGTTGAGAACGGACAACAAGGTTGGCCTGGAAGTGTCGGACGCTGCCCGAGGGCAACGCACGACATGGAAGGAGAGCATCCAGATGATGCTATCGTTCTTGACTATCCAACGTTCCACAAAAGAAAAAAAAGAAAAAAAGACGTGATCCCACGGAGGCAGCAGGAAGGGGTGATTCTCAACAGTTCCAAATACTCGCGCGATGCTGACAGTATGGCTAGTTAGTCTCTACAAATCCACACGGTTCCGTCCCACACACTGCGCTGCGGGTATCTGCAGTGCGTGCGCACGCTCCCATTCGCCGCCGTCCCGATTATCGTTCCCGTTGCGACACCGCCCTCCACCCAGTCCACGAGCGCCAACAGAATATTGTGCGACGACGCGTTCACGGCGATCCCATCCACCCCGAACCCGAGGATGCCCTGCCCGAAGGCGTTGGCGCCCAACCCGTTGCCGCAGTGCCCCATCCCGGGGATCAGGAAGAGGCGATAGAAGTCGTCCAGCAGGGGAAGCGAGAGCGTGTGGGCTATCAAATCGTACACCCGCTTCGAGTTCGTTGCCGGTAGAAGCTTTATTGGCGATGAGACCGTGCTTTGGCTGGAATTGAACTCAAACGTACTGGGTCGCGGCTTCCGTGGTAGGTGAGAAACTTGCCGCCACGGTTGCGGAATGCGGAGAGATCGCCGTTAAAGGTGGCGATCCCTCCTGGATTTATCTCGTCCATTACCTCGATATCCGCCAGGCCAAAGGTCGAGAAGTCGTGTTCCGTGACGTTAAGCACCGCGAACCGGAACCAATTCTAAAATATCATCTAGTCAATTTCAGGAGAAACCAACGAGGGTGAAAGACATACCGAAAGAAAGGGGGCCATACCTGGAATTGTCGCTGTTGCAAGGGGGTCGGCCTCCGCACCAGGAGGGAAACGAGGGTAAAGGAGCTGGCCTTGCAGTCCATACAGCGGACTGTACAGGTTGTGCAATGCCTCGACCTGAATCGGCGTTAGGCAGTTTGCCGTTTCATCGCTGGTGCATTGAAGTGCCTCCGGGCGGAACTCGCAAGCATCAGGATCCGTGATAATCCCATCGACCACGCCGTCGAGCGCATCGCATTGACGAAGAATCTCCTCCGAGACCAGCACCCACAGGTCAGCCGGGATCCATTTCGGAGACGCCTCCGCGTGCGTGGTAGGCGCGCCGAAGTAGCGCGATATCATCCCGAACGCACCGATCGCGTTGTTGAAGTCCGTCGCCGGCGCGCCGCCCAAGATGCCGTCGAAGTCGTCGGGAAACTTCAACGCAGCCTGCGTGGCCTGCCGCCCGCCTGTGGAGCATCCCAGGAAATAGGATTTCGCCGCCGCCCGGGAGTAGTAGGCTTGCACGATCTGTTTTCCTATCACTGCGCCGACGTGAATGGCACGGAACGCGAAATCGTTAATGACTTCTGGATGGTCGAGGAACTGGTGCGCGTCGCCAGGGTCGGCGCCGCTGCCCCCGTCGTGCCCGTTGTCAGTGCCCACCGACGCAAAGTGGAGGGAAGTGGTGTAGTCCAGCGCGGCGTAGTCAATGCCTGTAATAGGTTTGGGATTAATTCCGTGCGATTGCATGACTTCAGAGAAGACGCACATCCGCCCAGTCCACCGTCGCCTACTTCCAAGAATCTGCCGTACCAAGTATCGGGGAGCCATGCTTCTGCATGGACTGCAGAACTTGATGTGGTATTTATGACGACCTGAACGCGGCACAGAGGTGCGGAAGTGACTGGGGCAGTTGACTGGCAGATACCGGGCGTCGTGATATTCGTGGGTGCAGCGATGTATGTAGTGTTGAGGATCGTGGTGTTATCGAGATGGAGACTCGTTTTAAGGGAGAGGCAATTAGTGCGCCAATCCGATACCGCCGAGGTGAGAGTAAAACTAGACAAGAAGAGAACCCCGCGGCTGCTGATGGTCGGGGCATGACGATTTTAGTGTCCATAGCGACCTCCACGCCCTTTTAAGTGGTCGGCTGCGCGAGTGAATAATCACCGAGAATACCGGGCTTTCATGTTGAATTGTAGGGTGCCTGAACCGTGAGCGCTTGTCGGTCTCAACTCGCATTTGCCGCCGGATGGTCAAGTTACGCGTCAGCGGCACTCCCGCGCTGACAGTGAGTGGATTTGGCCCCGAGAGCATTGAGCAACGGAAAAGTGACGCGTCGCGGCGGCAGGCAGTTCGTGGATTACTGTATGCCGTGATCGCGGGATTAACCGTTCTTTAAGATTTTGCTCGTTCGGCTGTGCTGTATCCCCATGTAGCCTTTCTCCTTTTGTTTTTCCTCTGCTCTTGCTCTTCGATTAACCCCTTTCGTCCACGACTCTCTCCGCTTTTTGCCGTCAAACAGCTGACCCGCGCGCAGCTTTTTCTTGACAGGACGCAGCGGATCGCAGTTGCTGCTGCCCACGGCGCAGCATGATTCTAATCATGCGGCCGAGAGGCCGCGTATCCCCCCGGCAGTTTCTTCATATATAAAAATGGCATAAAGGCAAAGTGCTACCCACTTGCCTCGCCTTTGAATTATTCAATTTTTGGTCTGATTTCTGGACCCTTTCTACCGCTGCGGCTGCAGCTGGGGATGCACCGCTACTTTGGTTCAACTCAAAACTGTTACTTCAATGCTGGTCGTCTCCATGCTGGGTCGCAAGTAATCATCGTCAAAATACGGGATTCTTCTCGGTTCTGTTTCGCAAATTCTTTCATTGGACTCATCGCTGGTAACAATTTTCAAGTTTCCTCAAGCCATTGGCCACAAGATTCTGCCCTCTCTGCTCTCCTGGACTCTTCTTCATCTACTGCGCTCTCTCATGTCTCCTGTTTCCCGCCCCAGCACGTCAAGCTGTGGTGGCTGATGGTTTCACATTTTGCCTGCAGTCCTGGCAAGCCAATCCTTGCCCAAATACTCTCGACTCAACACCCCCAAACACTCGATACCTGTATTTTCCATTCCAATTGAATAAAGGTTCCTCTTCCTATTTCCTGTCTTAAGATCGATGGCCACACGGACTCCAAATAGTACTATTGTTATATATGGCAAAGGGAATTGCGGCTTTGTTCCTCTCACGCTTCCGAATACCGGAGCGAAGCGGAGGTCTGTCTTGTATCCGTCATTACTCTACCATGATGGCGGCGAGGAAATCAACAACCGGAAACTCAGGACCTGCAGCACGCTTCCTCATCGGTAAGAATTAGAGTGCGACGAGTCTCTGAGCGGGGAAAGAGCATAGAAATCAGTGCGAGTGCCTGGCTAATTTTGTTGGCGAGGTGGCAAGACCGTCAGCCAAAGCCGGCGCGCAGATAGCGGAATGCACACACTCCAGCCAGAGCAGTTCATACAATTATAAATTCATTCATCATCCGCGTACTCTTCCCAATTCGTTGTGGTGGTACCAGGTCAGAGTAAGTCGAACAAAGTGATGGATTTGATTTCAGACGCAGCTGGCAGTGAACGACCACGGAATAATCAGACAGAGGTGAGCTTCTCCTCCTAATAGGTCCTCGTGACGGACAACTTGCCGGCCTGTCGAGTCCGAGCCGGCTTGCCCGCTGAGATATAATTCATGGCCTATTGCGAGGTGACATTGTTCAGCATTGAAGGTAACTCCACGAGATGAGACGTACCAGTAGAGTCGTAATACATGAAGGTTTCGGGTGTCCCTCCTTCTCTGTTGGGCCAGATGTCCGTCTCTGAACTAGTATACCGCGCCTGCCATGTGAGTATGAGGCTCCCAACGATCCTAGGGGGTCGGCCGCGCGTCGCGATTCGACGACGATACTCGTATTCGACTCTTATTCGACTCCTCCGCACGACAGACGAGGGTGAGAGGAAGCTGAAGAACGGTCGGGGGAGAAAGCTCCGCTAGCAGGGAGATGGCGGGATGGACGAGACCCGGCCAACACATACATTCAAGAGGCGGCACATTCAGATCAGAGGTGGCACATTCGCCGAAGCCCGGCACGTTCGCCAGCTTATGTGCCGTGCTTCAACTCAAGGACGGCACATTCGAGGATATAGGAAACGGGACACTACGACACATGTGTCAAACTCTCAGAAAATTCGACACGACCCGAAAATCAGACACATACTTCAGAAACCACAGCACATTTCAGAACTGGCGACACATTACATTACCGTAATCACAAAACACGACATACTTTTACAACACCCGACACACTCCATTCCGTAGCGGTCGGCCGAGTGGCTGAGCATGGGAAAGAATGCCGTCACCATTCTCGCTTCTCTCTTCCTTTCTTCATCGTCTCACCCGACATTCTTGTTGTTCGCGTCCCGATGGAGCGGCGGGCGCCAGGAGAACTCGAGCAGTTGCTGAATCGCCTTCCTCACGCCGTTTTATTCCGCTTCCAGGACGAGGCACGTAAAGCATTCACGAGGTATCTGTCGCTGACCAAGCGCTCTTTTTAGTCGTTCCCGAGAAGTTTCAGAACGAAGAACCCGCAATTCTTTTCTGGGAACGACTGGATTGACCTCGACGACCTCAAAGCTTGGCTTGGGCAGCAGGAGGATCTAAAGCATTTTCTCAATGAGCCGACCATCCTCGATTCGTACGTCATTGTGCTACTTGCCGTGTGCGCTCAGATTGACACCGGCCCGTTAGTTGGAAGCTTCCAAACGATCCTCTTGGCTTCGTTCAATCACAGTCCAACTACCACAGTCGACGTCGAAGACAGGCCCGCACCGCTGAGCAACAATACACTCAGCCCACTCAGCGAGAGCGGTGAGAGTTACTGTTGGCCGCAACCCGAGTTTAACTCAGATGCCATTTCGAACAGTTCACCTACCCGCACCGGAGCTCGACACTGCTTTACCCCGCCAGTCTCCTCCTCAGCCACCATCCTCCCCGCGCAGATCGTCACGAAAGCGCAAGATCTCTATTACAGATGAAGACGCTCCTGTGAAGAAGGCCAAGATCAGTGTTTCCGATGGACCTTCGAAGTCGACAAAACCCGTCACAAGCCGGCGAGTAATTCCCAATCTGCATTACATGTCTGAGTCTTACGCTTTGTGTAGTTCCAAGCGGAAGAGTAAACCCTGGGGCGTCAGACACACCGACGACCAATTCTATACCAGTTTCGAATTTCTTGCTAAGTTTCCGGAAGAGTATCGCGAGATGTACGGCGACGCAGAGCCGGCATGATAATTGATTTATTCAGACTTCAACGGTCACTAATCCTTACCCTACTCCCATGTTCATTACCTATATCACTCCTAGTATTTTACGGTACATCTCATATCTTGGAACTCTGTTCATTGCATATATTACCGCTAGTATTGTAATGTACATCTCACATCTTGGAGCTCAATGTTAATTTCCAGCTATCGGTGTGAACTCTGACAGTTTGACTGCGTAATTTGCCGCTCCGGGTTGGAGCAGCAGTGGAACGGTACCTTGGGTCGTTGTTTCGCGATGTCTTGTAAATAATATCTTGAAAATAATGCTAACTCAGCCTAACTGTGGGTGTACTATGTGGAGGGTCATACAAGGTCGTACAGGCTAGTGGATCGGCGTAGATTATCAAGGTTGTTGATGAGGAAGAAGAAGAAAAGCCAGGTGATCACGAAGATCGCTGCTAGTGGGTACATAAGGACCATCGCCGGCTTTGGGTTGGTTTCCAGTTGGCTGCCATGTACCAGGCATCGGATTGGATTGAAATTCCTTCCTTTATGAATTGTTGAAAAATGGTGGTCGACAATAAGTTGCTACAAGATCAATTCCTTTCTACAAAGGACACGGTTAGGGATGGATTCCTGTAGAGCCAACGCTGTTTTGGGATGGTCAGATCGCCAGGTCGGTGGCTGCCCTATTCAGGAAACCAAGAACGCCGAGGGAAGAGAAGTCTGTACTGGTTGTCGTGGCTGTAAGTGGCACCAATTTGAACCGACCAAAACACAAGCGTCTGGTAATAATTCCTCTTGTACATGACATGGCATAGCAGAAAGTCGCAAAAAATGAATGGAAGGCAAGTACTAGATGTGGACCGAGGGAAAGAAAAGAGATGGGAGGAGAAGTGCGCACAGCACTCAGTGACGGTTGGCTTCTTTCCGGCGGAGGTTGGACTCGTAGAAATTGATGAGCTGCGAGATTGGCAATCGGTGGCACTAATTTATCTGTGCATACATTGGAATCTTTCCGGATGTGCTCACCTGTATGCATGAGTTCGCAAATTAAAAACTGAAGGCAGGCAGACGCGGAAATGCATAGCGGCACGTACAACGTGAAGTACACATACAATGTTTCGTCTACGCGCTTGACGCTGTCGATGTGCTTGATGAGCTGACAATTTTCTCCTCTTTCCTCTCAGTTGGCCCCCCAACGGACCATTCTGATACACCTCATAATTATGGAGCTGGATTCGGCCTTCAAACTGCCGCTCCAGGGACTTCACATTGCTGCTTCACCGTTGAATGGAGTGGTTTTCAGACACCTATGTGGCGGAAGGATCTGTTCTGGCTGTTGTTTGTACAAAAGCTGGGGTCAGAAGTTGTTGAGATAACCTCGTAACAAATTGGAGCACATTGTACCCTGCATGCGAGTTCTTATCCAGTGTTGACAACCACTCTTTCTTATACTCTCCCTCTGACAATTATTATTCGATCAAATCAACCTCTATTATTCGATCAAATCAACTTCTGCTATCCAAATCTCACCATATGAGTACTGTGAAGCACCACGCCGCCTGGGGGTCATGTTCATCGACGCACATCAAAGGGTCATGTGACCGAGTGTTCGATTTCGTTTCGAGCGCGCAACCGCGTTATTCTCGTGTTGGATGGGTGGCTGGTGAGTACTTATATTTATATCATATTTCTCATCTCCCTACACCATTTTCCTTCCCATTCTCCCCCCCCCACCCAATATTCCAACGTGAGGTGCTGTCCCGCGGCCTTGGTGTGCGCTGGGGAACGACACGTCGAAGGCTCGGGTCGAGCGGTGAGGACATCCTACTTAGCGGCGCGACGCGGCTCTGTGCGGCACCATGCCGTGCCCCGGCAGTGGTTTTGCATACTGTGTCGGAAATGCTAAGCTTGAGAACGATCGGGTTGGTGATGTGTCGAAACCGGTGAGCGGCAAGGCAATGTGTCGGGCTTTAAGATATGTGTCCGCCTTTCTGAAGCTTGACAGGTGTGTCGTAGTGTCGCATTTGGGGGAGCCTCGCACATTCCGATGCTGGGTTGCCGTCCCGGCTGGCTCTGGTGCAAGGTATTTTTGAATAGCTTCGGTTTATTTATCTCTTAGCGGGATGGAGTAGAAGGAGCGTCAAGCAGTCTGGAGTGAGAATGAGAGAGAGAAAAAACACATGGGATTCAAACCGTCGATGGTTTGAAAAACATCAACCGGATGAAGATCCTGCAAAACACCCTACGCATCCTGTGCGTCTCCCTCAGCCCAAATATTTGAATAGGCGTAAGTAGATAGACACCACACATATTATATTCGTACACTACAAAGACTGTACAGATGAATTTGCTAAAATAAAAGCAAACCTTCACTCTCCCTACATTGTAGGGGCCTACAATGCCACGCTGGGCCTCTGCCAAGTCCAAATCCCACCTTTGGGAGGTCGAATGGGCACAAGATATGCGCCCCCCGAGCCAGCACAACGTCTGCGGGACGCAGAGCGCTGGACATAACTGGAGGAGTGCAAAAGTACTCCGCAATACCCTGCATCCTCGTCTGCACGGAATCGAGTCACACAAGATATCGAGGTCGGGGGCGCACGATTCACTTACCTTGGTTTTGCTGCCTCCATCCACCCGCGCGCCTCCACCCTCCCGTCTCCGTCCTATCCTGCCTGCCGCCCATCCCTCGACGCTGTCCGAGACCGCTCAGCGATTGAAACAAAATCCCTGTATGCAGGACGTACTGGATCTGCTTGAAGTCCCTGCCTGCACGATGCGAGACGAATCCCCGCTCACAACTCGGTAGTCCCCACCTCAAAAACCCCGTCTCGATGCCTCGGCGGGGCGGTTTGGGTGGGGGTGGTGGTGGTAAGAGAAAAAGTCGGGACGTGACAGCGTGCAACAAGGCTGTGCCTGCCAAGGGCGGCACATTTCTAAAAGGCAAGTGCTGGCTTTGGTTCAAAGGCGGCACTTTGATCTGAATGTGCCGCCTCTCAGCTAAATGTGCCTTGCTCTTGAATGTGTGTGTTGGCCGGGTCTTGTATATCCTCCAACAGTAGCTGTCATTATTATGAGAAGATGATCTTTAATGGAAGTTCAAGAATGCATTTGCTATCGGAAGAATTATGGATGCACTAGGTCAGCACGTCGGATCCACTGCCCACGACGCGCTAGAGGGTACTGCGGAGGGCCTTACACGGAACAGCCAGGTGCTGTGCCTACACACATGTTGCCTAAGGAACTTGAGGATACAATGCTACCACAACGCCAAGGAATCAGAACACGGTTGCTCCGTGAGAAAGAGCAGAGAAAGAAACGCACTGCAGTTCCCAATTCTGCACACCCGGTTGGACGGGCGAGCGCACAGAGCCAACGAACCCATCGTGCTGGGGCGTGGGGCACTCCTCCATGATGTTGAATCCCAGATCGGGCTGCAAAGTTGCGAGTTGAGAGAGAAGGCAGATTGGAGTTTTGCACATTGTACTGACCATATTCTGGAAACAAATATCATAGATGTCATTTGCATCGTCGTTCGGAAATACGAAGGCGCAGGTGTTATTCAGAAGGGTCATTACGACTCCAGAAAGGGCGGGGATGGTGACTGGCATGGGCCGAAGAAAGCCTTGAGGAGGGATACATCGTAAGCAATTTCTATGGAAGTGGAAGTGAACAGGTGAAGGGTAAGACCAAACTCACTGTCGACTATCGCACCGTCAATGATATTGCAATCCCCGAGTTTTGGCAGATTTCCGGATGTCTGGTTGCAGGTGAACGTGAATAGGCCTAGAAAATCGAATGATGAACCGAATGAATCAGACACTCCCAGCACATCTCTGCAGGCTGCGAAGGAACCCACCATCGAAAACCTCCCCATTGTTTATCGGCCCACATATATTAATCGGGGTCTGCCTCTCTTGAAGCGCTCGTCCTTCCGGGGCCCGTGTCTGCCGACCGGGACACGTAAAGTATGTCATCGTCAAATTTGTGACCCTCCTATGATAATGGTTGGGTCGGGAACGATGTATATAGACTCGAAGATGATGGTGGCGTCTTCGTCCGGGAGACATCCCGGGACGTTAAGGGACACTGCCCCGTCAGGAGAAGAAATGCGAAGAGGGCGGAGGTGAGGGCCATGATTGAACTGACGCTTCCCAATGCTGATTATATAGGCGGCCAAATGTATATAGCATATACGTATAGAAGACGGAGGCTGTCGATCTGTCAGCGCAGAAACAGCCGTTGAATGGTGGTCCAACTGTCACTGAAGTGGCGGGATCAATATTTAGGAACGAAATCAGGATAAGAATCAGTATCAAGATAGACAGAGCCTGTATCTGCCCAGTGCCAATTACCTTGCTCGTTCCTGGTGCATGCCGACTTCGTAGAATCGACACATGCACAGTATCGCTACGCGTGTGGAACATCCGGCAAACACTGAGCATACCGTGGGAGCCCACCACTCACCGTTCAGATGATCTGCATCTTCATTCCTGTCGTTGAACGCCAGCCTCCATTAATGAACCCACGGATGTAGTCTCCGTAGACACCTCCGTCATCCGAGAAACATCTGTTAGTGGGGACGGGCACCGCCCTTGATTGATCCGGCAGCGAATGAGTTCCCAGGGGTTCTGAGCGGTAATGCCATCCAGACTATTGTTGGTGGCCAGCATTAACAGACAGTCAGGGAGGATTGACGAGCGGCCGGGATTTTTCAGAAAAAAGTATGTATGTGCAGTCCAGTTTGCGCAGGAAGTCCAAGGACACTGTAACTGTAAAGCAAAGTCGACCGTGTTGAAACATACATAGCGGCGCCCGTATACACACAGAAGAATTTGCGCCGCTATCTGTGCACCTCGTGAAAAGCCAACGGTAGCTACTGCGAGTGCCCGCGGCGTCGGCCATCACGATGGCGGCGAGGCGAGATCGAGAGGATGCCGTAGGAGAGGGAGTACTGAACCCAGATTAGACACGTACACCGATGCTGGCGTTTAACGTATTCCGCAGAAAAACGGGTCCAAGTCTTTTCAAACGCGTCCCTGGCGGCGTTGGTATCCCTAACCAATGTGTTGAAACCAAGACACACCTACGTTGGGTGCGATCGTCACAGAGGAAATCGCGGGGCTTGGAAGGACTCTCGGCCCTCAGAGTTGGGGGCAGCCATTCTGAGAACCTGCAATTTGCAAGTACACGCCAAATGATTCGTTGCTACAGATTCCGTTCACCAGGAATGTACAAAGATCCCCTAGGGACTCGGAATTGAATTGCCAAGTGCATGATATAAGAGCTTGGCTGCATCATAATTCCCTGGGAAGGGCAAAATGAATAGAAGATGAAGAAATCAAAAGTGTCCCTCTGGTGCGGAGTCGCAGCCCCAATCGATTGATCCCTGTTTTAAAGGAATTCAACCAGGGCAGGGCAGCTGATATATGCAAAATGTCCCAAAATGGGAAATTTTGGGGTCGCACCTGTTGTTCTGCAAACGGTTGTAATGCGCAAGACGATTTTGGCACAGAATTGTTCACATTATTATCAGGAATTTGAGTCTGGCAGGTGTCCAGCATAGGGATCGACACCGTACCGTATACAGTTACGCGCGTACGAATTACGGTACCTTACTGTTGACGGCTGGTACCGTACCCGTAACCGTAAAGTGAGCAACAGACCCCCTTATGGGACGGTACGGTACCTTTTTGCGGTATCGTACGGCACTTACGGCCGTATATGTATATGGAAATTAAAGAAATGCAATTGGATAAATCTAATAGATATCTACGCGTCGTTTATTGAGTGGAGGACATCCTCGAAGCTCTTCCATTTCAGACGAAGATGATGCTTGAGCAACATCAGAGTCCGGATGGTGTCTGGCGCTAAACGCGCACGCCGCAAAGAGATTGTGTCTCTACCGCCAGAGAAGACACGTTCAACGGCCACTGCAGAACCTGACACGGAATAAGCTGAAAAGCAAGATGGAGGGGAAGGAAACGGACCTGGGCATCGAAGTAGCGTTGTAGCTCATTCCCCTCCTCCTCCTCCTCATCTCCACCCAGATCGAAATCTGCGAAATTAACAACTCCCGACCGAGTCGCGGATCCATTCGCTGCCCGGGAAGGTGTAGGGCTCAGAGTAGACACGGTCGTAGATGAGGATGGATAATGTTCGTCAAAAAACTCACGAAGAGCTACCTGCTGCTTCTGAAGATACTTCGTGAGGTCGTCATCGGCGGCATAATCTTTTGCGAGCTTCTTAATATTGAACCGAGGATCGAGAACTGTTCACTATTGAGTAGTGTAAAGCGAACGAAGACTGAACACACTTACTGGCTGCCCAAATGTAGAATGGGGACTCATCGTACTTGTAATAATAGTCGCTGAGCTTCCTATGGGAGTTGGTCAAGACCTCGACAAGCTCCGGCGGCGATTCCTTTGGAAGGGATTGCAATCTGTCCTTCAGTGTTCTCTGAAGACCACGAAATGTCGAGTGAGTAGACGAGAGCATGGGACGCGATGTCGCCGACATCTGGCTAGTAGCCATACGGAAATTGAGCAGCCAGTCGGTGACCATCGCAATTGCATCCCAGTCTTGCATCGTTAACTCGGCGCCGTGAAGATCACGATTGTCGGCGATGAATGTGTTGATTGAAGAGCGGTATTTAAGCGCTCGGCCTTCAAAGGACACAGTCGCCTGTCAGTGGTATGTCCTCTCGCAACTAATAACGAAGGCACGTACTCAACATCTGGTGCGTCGATGACCAGCGTGTTTTGACGTCCAGAATGAGCATGTGAACATGCATGACTATGTTGGTTGGAGAAAGAATCTTGTACCACTGTTGGCGGCGTTGAGGGCTTGAACGAACCGAGCGAATGACTCTACGCAGCTACACAATATGCCTGGTTAAGATTTTGCGGTGATTGTGTAAGTAACTGACCTTCCGTACGGACGCTTTGATTCCATTGGGAATGGGCCCCTCAGATTGATCCTCGTCATCGTCAAAAGCGACCGCTTCTTCGTCAAGGTCGTCGGACTCGGGTGAACCAACAACCGAATCTTGATAGGACTCTGCCTTTCTCTTCTTTTTGGGGTCCTCCTCAACAGCGCCAATCGCCTCCAGGAGCTATCCAGAGTATCACGACACAGTTCAAGATCGAGTAAAGGACTAACTAGAATGTACTTTAATGACGGCCACGTGAACCGTGTGGGGCATGCATCTCAGGCGGGAATTCTTCGCGGAGAATTTGATTCCTTTCTCTAGGCACATCCTTTCAATGGCTTGGACGAGGGTGTCGTTGTTCGTGGCGTTATCAATCATGAACGCGATGACCTAAATCAGGGCAATTAGCTGAGTCCAATTTCGTTCACGCTGGCTTAACTCGGCCGGTCAATTCGTAGCGTGTCAATGTCGCCCATACAACCTCTGCCATATTCTCCCCCGAATGTTCGCCAAAGAGTTCTTGAAAGTCGATTAGGAGTTCCTCTGAAAGGGGTCAAAGGTAAATGACGCCGAACCGGAAGTTGAGTATGTGTGTATTCACCTAGCTTTCCATCGTTGGTAATATGATGAGCGACTATTGCAATGAACGCGTAGCCGTTTGGCGATGTCCATGCATCCAGAGAGATGGAAACCATGCCTTCAATCGACTGAGAGAGGGTGGTCAGCCCCAGAGCCTGATTTCGGAGTAACAGACTTGCCGCGAAGAATGACCGCAACTCTTTCTCCAACTCTGTCCCCACTTTCGCTATTTGGCGCTGCACCGTCTTTGAGCAAGGAATGTGCAATCTGTCAGGGCGGTGGTGGACGTATTCAAGTAGGCGGTGGAACTCTGGTCGGTCTACCTCTTGGAATGGCTGGTCGCATGCAACTACCCACTCGATGAGGAGCTCCTGAAATTTCGCTTGGTCCCAATCACCCTAAACGAGTTACAGCGCGACGTAAAAGGAAATGCACTGAACTCACCAGACTCTTGTCTGCAGCACGTTCTAAGGATTGTCGGAGAGTCTGCTGATGATTTTCCGCAGCGGCACAGGCGGCGATGAATTTGCTGAGATCAGCTCGAGTTGGAAACTTCTTCTTGCCTTCTGCAACTGCTTGTTCTTCGGGCGTCGGCTGCCTCTTCTTGTCGTGCAGAATTTGCCAGAACCGATACATATCCGGGGCGTGGCTTTTCAGGTGTCCGATTACCCCTGGCAGCGTCGGTCAGGCATGATATTACGACACGAAATATCCCACCATTGACATTGCAGTTCATTAAATTCGTCACCTTGAGGACCTTCTTCGATTCACCGTGGCGGCAACGGTAGAATTTATCGCCAGGAATGGAGACTTGCCCGTGATTAGTTTTAGTTATATTGTCGAAGAAGAGCCAAATGGGATTGCGGAGGCGTTCCGTATTCTGCAGACCGTGAGTCCGGCTCCTGATAGTTATTCAAAACTTACTTTTGCGGTGGGAACCGGTTCAGCGGTATTCGAGGGTCCGGTGGAATTGGAGGTGTTTTCGGCAGGCTTTTCAACTCGGGGTTTTTTCTTCTTCCTCGGCTTGGTCGTCGGGTTACGGGATGTACCCTCCGGGACTGTCTTAGTAGGAAGTCTATCCGCGATCTGGAAGATATCAGGGCGCTCAAACATCCACTCCACAAGCATAATAGCAATCTTACCTCCTCGTTTGGGATTGTGGTGTCCCGATCACCGTCGGACTCATTCCCCGAATCCGACTCATCACCCGAATAGGTGGAATCTTCAGGATCAGTATGTACATCCCCAGTCTGCTTCCCCTTGCCCTTTGCACCTGATTTTCGAGCCCTTAGCTTTCGCTTCTGACCACGCGGCGGCTGATCATCATCCTCTTGTTGGTCGGCAATAATGGCGGCTCTCATGCGCCGGTTCAGATTCTTGTCACGCTTTGGACGGGATGGTCCTTGAAACGGTCCAGCATAAGCATATCATGATAATTTCAAAATACCTGGTGCTGGCGGATCCGCTCCGGGATCCGATCCGAAATCGATATCTTTTGCATCTTTCATGGTACCGTCTGGATTCAGGGCACCCTGCTCCCAACCCTGCTCATTAAAAACAACTCCCGATTCTGTGAGAATTATATCAGCACATTTTTACGATCGAGATACTGAGAAAGAGCGCACCAGGTGTGCCGCCTAATAACCGAGGCAGCATCAGGAAATGAGAAAGGCCACCGACACCGAGTTCAGACATCATCTCGGAACCCCATAGCGGGCGCCAACGACCTAGGAGGTACATGGGCCCTTGCTTGCGACATGGTATGTGCCCTCGGTGACAAAGGGCCGCGCGAATATCCAGAACTGTGGTCGTCGCAGTCACGGCTTTGATGGTGTTATTCATCAAATATCCTGTGACGATGGATGAACTCACTAAGGGAAACGGTACTGCTTGTACTTGTGTCGACAAATATTGTCATCGCGTCCGGGGAGGAATCTGTGCGATTTAGATAGTGTATGTCTCAGTGGGGAATAAAATATTGACCTTGCTTCGAAGTCCCACCGGATGCCTCCTTGTTCGTTGTAGGCGATCAAGTCGCATATGTGATATGTGGTCGCGTCGATACCTTCAAGGAGTACGGAAAGTCTGGTATTTGACGACGTTCAAGGCGTGAGGACGCGCCAAATATACTTTGCATTCAGAATTAGATCGAGATGAACTATCCAAGGAGTGAATAGGCACCGAAATAAACGCAGGCAGCGACCCAGTAGACATAGATGGAGCAGAGAAGTTGGGCAGACTGTGGACTAGACAAGATATTCCTCGCAATAACAATGGCTGACGACCAAGGCACCGAGAAGTGGTAAGATCCGAGCAGAATACCCAACAGACCAGTCAAGACCGGCAAGAAAAGGAGTAGAAAGCAGCTCAAAAATAACGCGAGAATTGACCGCGTAGAGGAAGCGACGGTGTGCGCTGTGGATTCAGTCAACACACCACGCGTCTCACGACCATTATGAGCTGAAATAAGTATGAGTGCCGTGGATTCCAATCCCAGAAGTAAGAAGAACCTTTTTTAATGCGCTCGCGGCCAAACAAGGTTGCGGTCATCGGGGAATACTGTAACGAGTCTCGTTCTGCATATCTTTTATACCTGGCTCGGTAGGAGGATCAAATTTTGGTCCGGTTTCAATGAGTCAAGCGTGGTGGTGCGGTGGAGAGCAAGTGGGGCATCTCAGGGTCGTAGATTATCTTATTATGCCAAGGCCCAAGGCTGGTTGCGGTGAGATTGATTCCTTCACAATCCAGATCGCACAGGGGACAAAGGAAAAATAGATGAGGCTTGAATTGGCAGCAACACGGGCGAGCTCGACGACGATGGCGGACTTGGGATAAGTTAGGATGTTCCGTAACCAAGTAGCTCCAACTTCTAGTGGCGCGTTGGCAATGGCAACTGAGCCGAGGCGTCATCGCCATCTTTTCGGGCCCGAATGCCGCAATCATGCAGGGATTGATCTGGCCACGGAGGACTCAAATTTACGGCCCGTAAGGGTGCCATATACGGCCGTACTCGTATGGCTTCATACGGCACTACGTACAGGGGGCACCCATAACCGTACGAGGCCCCCGAGAGGGCCTTACGGGACGGTACGGGTCACCGTATTACGGGTAACCGTAAGCCATATTATACGGTTACGGTGTCGATCCCTAGTCCAGCACCACCACCCATCGAGACATCGTTGTTTCGTCTACACCAGTGGCTTTTGTGGCTCCAAGCTTTCCATACTCATCTCATTTGGCTGACACCTTGGCGCATCGTTTCTGGATGTAAAGTATGTGAGATTGAGGAGCATACACCTGCAGCTTTGTTAGCACTGTATGTGAAGCAAGAGAGATAAACCCACATCAAGAATTCTGGGAGGACTCCAAGCCCGTACTCGATGACGGTAAAGGAAGGTTTGGATCCTGTCTTGGTGTAGTTATCCGCTGGAAATTCATTAGCTGGCTACACGCCGAGCGGGTGGCAGGACTTACACCTAAAATACGAGAGCTGGAAGAAAACAAAAGAAGATGAGCGTCAAAATGTGCTGTACATGGGACATCAAATATTATCAACTATGTATGAAAGCACTGCTGAAAGCTCATCTTTCAGCAGTCTCCTACCCAACCGCGGTTTCGAGGTTCATCAGACCTAGCCACTACGGAAAAAATCGGGCCGGTGTGATGTGACGTGATATGTGACCAGAGTTGGGGATGAACCTCTCCACGGCGGCTGGCATATAACATGTGTAAACAACATAGCCACATCTAGGACCCCGCAAGTAACTGGCACCACCCGCATTTGTGTGATGCGCTCTCTCACTAAACGCGTCTCATTCTCGCGTCGTTTTGCCGCCGATGCCTCCTGTCTTCTCTAAAAATGTCTCAGCATCTTCCTCTGGCCCTCCACAGTACTATCCCCTATGGTGATCTCGGACGGTTAAGGAAGATCAGTGTATATCATTATGACCAATCGTTTTGGTACAAATCTGAGTACGTAGATAGTCTGCAATCTGTCTTGCCATCCAGTATAGGATTTTAGTTTGTGAAAATTGGTCCATTGGTTGCCACACAATGGCATTTCCTCAGTTGTCTGATAGGTAAGGCCGAATATTTTGATTGCCGGTCTTGTCCTGACCTCATATCTTACCACACTGCCTTGAAATTATAAGTGGGCCTTTTGTTGCCTCTAATGCACTTTTAAAAAGCACCAATAGTTGGCAGACCATCTATGGGGCTCATGACATACAACTAAACTTTGTGAGCACTTTGGAGCATAAATATATGAAATCTGACCATTATTTTGTCAATTGCAATGGCCACAGATACCTACCTTGGTGTTGGCTACTAACACATTTCAATAATGTCTTTCATTCATGTATGAGCCAATTTTCTTTAATAATTGAGTCCCAACTTTGTCAATGGCGCTGAAAACATCAAAAATCAGTCAAAATCAGAGTACTTGGCAGATTGTTAAGGGCTGATGGGTCAGGGAGAGCGAATTTTTACCAAGTCTTTTATCTTACTATAATAGAGCACATCCTATAGAGTGTACCTCAAAAGAGATCTCGCAAATTGAACCAGAAACGGTGGAGCAATACTTGTTTGTCCGAGTTCCCGGTTTGTCCGGTCCAGTGGGGGACGATAGTATACCTTCGCAGAAATACGCACGAAGGCCATCAAACACGTTGGATATCAGCCATGCCTATGGCAGATCCGAGTTGTCGGAGCCATCCTCAAGTGCGACGGTGATGTCGTATGCATCACAGCTTCGGGATCTGGGAAGACACTCACCTTTTGGTTGCCCCTGCTATTCCAGCCCGTGGGCATCCAGTTGGTCATTAGCCCATTAAATATTCTCTGGGAACAAAATGTGGAGCAGTTGGCAGCTATGGGTCTGAAGGGCATCAATATCACGGCAGATAACTTCCGGGTGCGTGTATGCAGCAGCATCAATCCCATCGCGTTAAACTAATCAGCATGCTACATAGGATATTGAGGAAGGTAAATACCGAGTAATCATGACCAACTTGGAGACGTTGATGCAACAGGACGGGGGCTTTGAGAAACTCTGGAAGAAACCGGAATTCACGTGTAGCCTCATCAGTATTGTATGGGACGAGGGCCACTGCGTGAGCAAGTGGGCAGGGTTCCGGTCGGAATATAAGGAGGTTGGCTGCCTCTGTTACCGTATCCCGTGGGACATTCCTTCTGTCATCGTTTCTGCTACGCTCCCCCCTGCCATCCTCACCGATGTCATGAAGATTCTTCAGGTTTCTATTAAAAAAGTTGAAATACTCTGTCGGTCAAATGACCGGCCTAATATTCACCTTGTCGTCCATGAGATGAAGTACTCCATGAACAGCTTCTTGGACCTCGCCTTCCTTATCCCCGAGAACTGGAAGCCCGGCGATAAACCACCGCCAAAATTCTTGATCTTCTTTGATAGCATCACGGATTCTGTCAGGGCCGCGAAATTCCTATGCAGCCGCCTTCCTCTGGAGCATCGGCACAAAATCAAGTGGTTTAATTCTGAAATGTCGCCGGAGTTCAAGGTTGGCGAGTCAGACACGTTAAAGGCTGGTGTAATGTGGGGTTTAAACTGTATGGACTCACTTGGGATGGTAAGACAATGTGGTGATCATTGTAGGACCGCCTAATCGCCTTTGCAGGGCCTTGATCTTCCTGACGTCCTCCTTCTCATCCAGTGGCGGTCAACTTGCGACATGTGCACGCTTTGGCAGTGCATCGGCCGTGCCGCTCGCGCTCTGCATCTTACTGTGACTGGCTTGTTTCTCGTCGAGCCGAAGCGCTTTGATGCCAATATCGCGAAAGCAGAGGCACGGGTGTTGAGGCATTCCGAAGCTACCAAGAAGCGAAAGCTCGCGGCAGCCGACACTGAGTGTCCGCCCTCCAAATGTGTCGCTGTGGCAGCTCCCGCAGCACCCGATCTTCCCATTCCAGCACCGGTCGCACAGGCCACGGACATGTCGCAGGATGAAGATCCCATAGACTGTGCTGACAGTGGCTCCAGTGAGCCTACAGTCGACCCTGTCCATCTAGTACCCAGTGGACGCTGCACAGACTATTCCTCCGAATGCTGTGCCGTTTACGAGGCCATAACGGTTTCGAACGAACCACAGTGGAAAAAGAAGACGAAAAATAAAGGCACCGACCGCCTCGAGCCTGCACTGGATGACTTGATCAATGCCCATACATGGCAGCCCGAGAAGCCTTGCTACCGCATTCCCACAACAATTTACTTCGGGAACGGTAAGACTTGTGAGTCGACTTCAAATTGCCAATGTGCGCGATACTGACATACTTATATTCAGCCTCGGATCACCTCGATTGCCAACAGCGGTTTGTTGGGGGCTGTCCCCGCTGCATTGTAAAATGCCCCACTGTGTGTTGCAAACTCTGCACCCCCGACCACTTTGGCGAGTTTGCACATGTCCACTTGAACCAGAGGTTGAAAGTATTATTTAATTGTGTGGCAGAGTCGGCATTGAACTGAGTTTCTTGTAAACCAATGACTCCCAGATTGTTCTCATCAATAGTTTGCTTCAAAAATTTAAACTTGTCATTTTTGTTGTGCATGGACATGTTCACAACACGGCCAGCAATATTGAGTGAACCTATTGGTAAATTTGAGCGAGTGAATTTACCGGATTTCAGCACCCACGGTGGTTTATGTCTTTTCCGTATGGCCAGGTTTTCAGCTTCCCAGCTGTTTGCATCAACATCAGAGGAGTCTACGTGACTCTGCAAATACTCAGGGGGTAAATTCTGGTCAAGTATGCTATCTGTATCCATTGGTGAATCATTAATATTCGCTGTTTCATTTGAATCATATGAGCAGGAGTTCTGTGTCCCCTCAACATCTCCCGCAATCCTATTGAATTGTGTATGAGTACCATCTGCAATATGGGCAGTTGATTCTCTCTTCAGCTCATGACTCTCCACAGAATTAGGAGCCAACCATGGAGAATTACGGTCTAAAGTCAACATATTGGAGGACTCAGAGGTACCCTGGTGCTGCTCTTTGCAAGTCACTGTAGCAGCCAGCGCAGCGGAACTGTTATAGAAGGGGCCACGCATTGGGTAGTCAGGGCTAGGCCCCAAATCACCCCGACTCCTGCTGAATTCACGCTCTGAACTCGTCGCCGGCAGGCACTGACGAGAGGGAGGTACCACGTCCCCAAAACCCTCCTGTGAACCAGGAGGGTCCTCGGTACAAAATTGATTATAGGTAGGTTGTACAGGCATGTTTTGGGTGCGTTTTTGACCGCCGTCAAGAAAAGGATACATTTATGAAATTGGACGGGTTCCAAAATCCCTATCTGAGAGAAATTATCTTACTTCCAACAATTAAAATTTTTAAACAGATTCTGTAGTCGTTTAGTTGTCTTATCGCTTCCCAACCTGGCCATTGTCGGCATGTGCAATACAGTTTGGTTACAGACTTTCCAATAGTTCTGCCATGAGGAGGTTGCAGAGTGATGTTGTTCAATATTTGAAAGCCAACTGGAAGATCTATTTGTACTGAACATTTTCATCCTTCAGAATTGTGTATAAAAAAACGGACACGGAATAATGTTCACGAGGAACTGTCATCTGACAGGGCAGTGCGAGGCAGTGTGCTCGTCTCTGCAGCGATGAGGAGGGGGGATGGGAGGAGAACATCGAAGGATAGAGGATGGGCACACACCATTGGTCCCTACATACCCTCAGCCACAGCTATGGGAATTGAGGAATCTCGTCGACATGATTTCAGGCACCGAGTAGTTGCCGAGTAGCGAGGGGCGTGGCGAGAGTGCAGAGCAATGCCTCGGCAGCAACGGGAGAAGGCAGGGTAGCAGCAGTCTTGACAACGAGTCCCTCTTCGACCGCAAGGTTGGACAGATCTGTGGATGCCACCAAAAATGGCGGTACATAGCACATAAGGCTTCAATATGAGCTCGTAGGCTCTTTCCACTGTTTGCCGTGTAGCTCATAGGCTACGCGGTGTGGGGGTCACCCTTGGGTGCAACCCCTGGCGCAAACCCACTCCCTGACCCATTAACCACCGCCAATCTCGCCTTGTCCCGTTGCGACCAGCAAAGTCACCGTGGGAAAGTGGGAGATGGTGGTGGTAACAGATCAAGGAGGCCCCTACCAAGGTTTCCCGACTACTGCTTCTCGTCCCACCCCAAATCAACCACGACGACGGAAATGTCATCGCGGGAGTCCGGGGCGGCCATCACTTCCGCCTTCCTGGCGCTATCGCGCCCGAACAAGACATTCTCGATGAGGAGTTGGGCGGGATTGGTGTCTGCCGTGGCGTCGAGGCGGGCATGGGCGAGCTGCGGCGCCTCTTGTCCAGTGACCAGCGCCGCGAGCGCTTTCCATCGCTCGGCGTCCGCCACGGTCTTCAGACAGTCACGGAGACCGTCCGACGCGAAGACGAGGACATCGCCGGCCTTGAGGTGGTGGCAGGTGACGTCCGGCGTCGCCGAGAGGTAAGGTGGGCTATCGTTCTGGTTTTTGGCCCACTCTGCGAAACTCTGGTCTGGGATGTACGATGGAGCGAGGTAGGGCATCACCCAGCGCGCCAGGCCGCGGTCTTTGACCTTGAACTGATGGTCGCCCAGCGCTGGGGTAAAGTTCAACGGGGCTCGCAGGAGAGCTCACGTTGCACGTACCGCGGGTCACGGCACATAGCCCCAGGAGGCGGTTGTAATCCTCCTGGTAGAAGACCTTCTCGCCTGGGTGGGCGCTATTCACCCTTTCGACCTCTGCCGGGTTCCCGGTGTTGTGGCGCTCGCTGAGGAGGACCGGCGTCACCTTTCCTTCGTGCGTTCGGGTGCACACTGTGGTCTGTGAGCGGGAAGGCGGGACGGACGGGGACCGCGGGCATGCATACCGGTGTCCGAGTCTCCGAGGGACACCACCCAAAGGTTTTCCTTTTTCTTGTCGATGATTCCGATCTCAACAGTGGTACCGACGAGGGCGAGGCGACCCGCCTGGAAGCATGGGCCCGCCGTCGGCCCGAGCGCCTTGTCAGCCTTCTCTCTGCTAGCATCGGACCAGCCATATTTTGGGAGCAGGTCGATGAAGTTGGAGATGAGCGACTGATCAAAGTCTTCGATGATTTTGGTCAGGATCCCTGCCACATCTACGTCTGCGGGATCGAAGCTGTCGGCGACGAACTGGGGAAGGAGCTTCGCTGCGTGCTCGGACAGTTCAGCGCTGAAATGCCCTGGTATAGGCGGAGTGAGTCAGTGCGAGAAACCGAGGTGCGAGGTGCGAACTGCACCGTCAAAGATGGCTATCAAGGAGCCGTGCTTAAATGAAAACGCGACGGTTCGGTCCTCGCCTTTGGATTGAAGCGCAGACTGGTACGCGGTGATGCCCCCGTGCAGGTCTTGTTTCTTGGTCTCGAAAGTGTTAGACATCGTGGTGCTGGCACAACGTGATTGACTGACAGTTATGTAACACCTATTGTGGGTCGATGGCCGTGGCTGTGCCCGGCAGGATCTCGCACTTATCGTTTCCCATCGCGTCAGTTGGATACCTGGAACCTACACACTCAAATCTGTCCGAGCGTAAAGGACGCCTGACCACATTCCCGCGATGGGCGCCATTCCGAAGACGCAGGCGAAGCTCTGAAGCCGCGTACGTTCCGCGGCGCGAATTCGTGCCTCGCGCTCACGTATGTGGCTGTGCGATGCCGTATCTGGGTGCGTCCTATTTTGAATGTCCGTGCCGGATCGAGGGGGACACAGGAGAAGCAGGGGACGGAATGCGGCAGTACAGGTACAAACCCCACGCGTATCCCTCCCACTCCGTGTTTTACAGTGCCCTCGAAAGGATGGTCAGCACAGATATGACATCCTCACATGCCAAAGCTGCGCCGGAGTGGGAGGACTCCCGAACACGAAGCGAGGACACAGCCAAAGCCACGCACGCCTTATGTCACCGCCGTAGTGACCAACGGTCTCGGTCGTCCCATATCACCGGCGGCAGACAGATTCGCGCGTGGAGATGGGGATGCAGCATCCCCATCTCTCGTCCTCGAAGAGCGTGCTCACGCTCTTCGAGGACATGCGGTACTCGGTGTGTTAACCCCACTCCTCTTTGCTGCACGCTGACACCTTCAGCTGTACCCAGTGCCTTAGCCACTGCCCATTCGCTGTGACGACATCTGCACACCAATCCACGACCCCGCGCGCCCACTCTGGCCGGATGTGAGCGGATCCGCAACGCAGCCAAAGCCGCACGCGTTCCGCAGGCGCAAATCCGCGCTGCGCACAACGTGTGCGGCTAGGTATGTGTCAGCATCACCGGCGCCGACAGTGCGCTCAACTCGACCGACCCGAAACGGGGAGCGCGAGCGCGCAGCAGGTGGCAAGTACGTGCGGATGTCCCTCCCCTCTTCGCACCGTCCGCAGCCGGTGATTCCACCCCACGCGAGTGAGCCACGATTGCATTGCCACCGTGCCCCTCATCGCCAGAGTGACCCGACGCACAGCTCGCGCGAGGCTCTGCGGGTTTCTCGATGAGGGAAGCGTGGGTAGGTCGATCTGCCGCATTGCGCATCACCACCCGCCGCATGAGGGACCGGGCGCACGGCTCGCGACTCGCGAGGTTCTGCAGTATTCTCAATGTGGGGTGGGAGGACAACTGTATGCAAAGACTCGAAGGTGAGGCTCTTTAAGGCTCCAACCATTTAGTTTTCATGTACGGGCCCGGGCAAATTAAACGGAAACGGTATCTAAACAATTTAAAACCATTTAAAACAGTTTTAAACGGTATTTTTCAAGGGCATTCAAACCCGGTGGATGTATTGGGTCACCAATTTATTTTCGTCCATATCACTCCCTGTCGTTGTCGGTCACTGCATCGTTGCAACAGAGTGCACACCAGCAACAGTGAATGAACAACACAATGACAGCAACCTCAGGTGAGTTGAACAGTTTAACTCAATGGCAGTCTCAACCAGAGGCAGCAGGTGTAAGTGATCGCATAGAGACACGGTGAATGTGTAGATCATTGTTTTGGGTTGTGTCACATACCGTGACATCGGACTCCCTCGGCCACCAAGAATCTCCGATTCGTAACGTCCCCATTCTTAGTGGCTACTTCATTCACCATATGCTCAGACTCCCTATGATTCACTATGACTTTCTCCGTCGGCGTTCTCGGCCCTCCAACGTCCACCGACACAGCGTTGACTTACAATGACTCCTACATACTCATCCCTGTCACGGAGGTTCTCGGCCTCCGATGATTAATTACACTACAATATCATTTAAATAGCTCGATGTACTCTCGCTTCTAGTCAGTTTGAATATCGACTAAGTTTCCCTCTTCTCAGTTCTCTTCCTCTCGGTCTTCCGCTCTCTTCCGAAATTGGACATCGGGCATAGAGAAGGGTGCAGCGCATGAGCTGAAGCCAAGTCCACTCCCCTCCGTCGGTCCCCGAGTTGGACCTCTGTCCGGCCACCGATAGGACTTCGTATTATCCATGGAGTCCCTCTTTGTGGCATTCATCCCTTATCATTCACATAGACTACTGTCTTGACAGGGACCATCGGACCTCGACGGGCCCCGACAGACATCTGGTACTTGACAGGTTGCTGCTGAATAGTGCAAGCCGCGCGGTGCATCCATCCCGACTTCTGAGCCATTGATCACAAGAACAATTACCATATTGGGATTGACTCCCGCTAGTTGAGTCCTACATTGCCAGTGCAGACATATATGTACATTGGGGGGAAACTGAGGGGTTTCAGGGACTCAGCAGATATCAGGTTTTTGTCTGCTTCCTGCTGGTACTAGTGCTGTGGGCAGAATTATTTTGAGGTGATTTCGCCAGGCAGAATGGCAGAATGGCAAGGCAGAATTCCGGCAGAATCCGGCAGAATTGGCAGATCATTTTAGACACACGCATAATCAAGGTCACTCATATTCGTGTTTTTCTACTGCTGCATGATGTCTGCAATGCTCCACTCGCCCGCCACATCATTGCCAACTATATCGATGTTTTCCTCTTCAGCTCCGATAGATTCTCCACGCTCGACCCGTTCTAATTCGCCGAAATCAACGACTTCACCATTAACAACTGCTCCCGGTTCTGACGCGGCGACTGTCCCTTCATCTTCAATCGTCCTGTTGAGCTCTTGGTAAGCCTTCTCAACGAGGTCTTCAGTGTTGTTGTCGTCGTCGCCATCGAGCGGGGGAATCCAGGTTATCGGATTCTCTAGATCCTTGGCGAGGTCTGTGTTGATCCCGGGAGTGGCTTGGGTGTGCATGTGATTGTGTTTTCTATGAACTGTCTTGCCCGCCTTCGCTTTCTCCGCGAGATACAGCTCGTAGTTGAGCCGGCTACGAATCTTGCCCGTCTTCTCCATGTTGGCCACCGTCATGCTGTTACGACGTGGGGTTTGGATGCCACCGAGATCCGAAAAAAGCCGTTCGACATCTCCGGAGTGGGGCACGATGCAGGCCAAAACAATGCCCATGCTCCGTATCCCATCGTGATTTTCCTTCGGAACATCCTCCCACCAATCCCGTGCGTTTCGCTGGCCGCCTGAAAATGGAGATTTGCACTGATAATAGGCTTTGAGGTCTGCCTTGAGCTGCTTCGCCTTTTGGGCATTCCACTTCCATTGAAGTGCCAGCTTCAGCGCTGTTTCGATCATGAAATCAAGGGAATGTCCATGAGATGTCGTGGAAACGGAGAGCTTTCGACACAACGGATGGAGGAATAGGGCCAGCCAATGTATCGGGGTGGCAATCATCTTGAATCGACGGTCAAAGGTTTCGTTTGCGTGAGTTAAGAACCCTCTGTCCTCGTTCTCCTCCAATTTCACTTTGGACATGGTGCGTGCGCATCGAATAAGCTCCAGCATGCAATCTGCCAGGGTGGCTTGGCGTGATTCGCAGTTTCCAATGGCGTCAACAATCGGCTTGGTGATACGAGTCAACTGGTTAAGCAACGGCCAGAACTCTGGGGTGTGAAGGACGATTTCAATTACGTCAGGAGCAACGGGAGAGAGGCCTTGGGTTTTCTTCTGAGCATCCGGGCGAAGGCAGGTAATAGCCAGCGGTTGGTGATGGGAAGCGACACTGAGACAAAGGAGAACCAGCGCGTACCAGCGCGATTCACAATTCTTTTTGAGTCCCCGCGTTATTTTGAGCCAGAGCGCCTCTGATTTTAACTGGCCACCCCAGAAATGCGAGCTGTTGAAGAAGGTGACGCCACGATTGGCCTTTGTGATAATCTTCTTCATCACGGGGTAGGCACAGATTTCACCGACAAGGGTGTTCAAACTGTGGAGGAAGCATGCAAAGGCGAGGATCCAGAAATATTTTTTCTGGAACAGGCGTCGAAACGCCTGCATAGTGGTAGGGTTATCAGTCGTAAGCGCTATGAAGTTTTGCGCATCTGGATCCCCCATAAGCTCGAGGGACTTGACAGCGATTTCGAGGCATTTTGGTGTGTTGCCCCGTTCTCCCGTAAGGTCGTCGAGACTCATGATTATCGGGAAGGAATCAATCCCAGCGGCAACAACCCCATAGATGCTCCGCTTGAGCCGATCCTCCCATCCATCCTCAAGAAGCGTGAGGAACTTCGATGATTGGAGACGGTCAGCCTCGCGCAGGAATACGTCTGCAGCTTCGGCATCAAGAATCGTATGTGTAAGCGGGAACCGCTTCGGAGCATCGTAGGTGGGACAAAGTGCGTGAAGGAATTCTGCAAGGTATGGATTCTCCGAGCTAGCGAATGAAGCATTTGCGTGAATTATGAAACTAAATGATACTCAGTTCGATGTTTACAGCTTGCGACTTCAAAAAACTCACCGAAGTAATTTTCTGTCCGTCAAATTCTTTTGAGTCGGGGACATGGCTTGGTCAATGTAGCCGTCGAGCAATGAAGGCAAGTGCTTCCTTTTCTTGCGTGCAACAGTACTCGTTGTACTCGTTCCTTCGGCGGTGGCATCGACGGTGGCATCGACATCAATCACTGAGATATCTCCGCTGTCCCGATTCGTGGTCGTGTCGTCGTCCTCCGAGGTCTTCTTCTTGCCTGCCATATGGCGGAGAGCCTCGTTTCGGGCGGTGGTGGGTGCCTTGGGGCAGGTACGGGAGTCGGACAGGTGGCTTGGAAGGACGTTCTCTCGTCCCTCCAGTTGGGCTCCTTCGCTATCTGGATCATCGCCGCAATATTTGCACTTCCAGTAGTAGCGGTTGCTCTTCCCCTCTTTTTTGTCGAGGCGGATAAAGTGATTTGTGTTCAATGCGGGTGCCTTGCGGCCAGCACGAGAAGATTCTGTGGTCATTTGGAGTAGGAGAGTGCAGAGAGTATGTGGCATCGACAGCGCCTCGTATTACTCAATTAGGTATGAATATTCGAACAATGGGACTCCTATCAGCGCGTCCACACTCCCGCACCTGACCGCGGACCGGCAAAATTCTGCCGGATTTTGCCGTCGTCAGGCCAAATATGCCATTCTGCCTGCCATTCTGCCATTCTGCTGGGCAGATTGGCAGCATTCTGCCAACAGCACTAGCTGGTACATCCCCTGGGAGTAATTCACATCTTCCAACTGTTTAAACCATTTACAAATGGTTTGTAAACCATTTGCCCTCTGGGCAAACTAAATGGAAACGAAAACAGTTAAAACCATGTATAAACATTTATACATGGAAACGGTTGGAGCCTTAGGCTCTTTATATTGTTGCTCTGTGAACAATGTTAATAATCCGGGTGGCCCAGAGATGATTTGGCAATTGCTACCCCCATTGTGGACCTCGACCGATTAGGAATCGTGAGGCCATCATTTTGTTGCGCAACAACCAGATATATCGGGAACGGACCATCGGACAAAGATGTAAGAAAGGGTGAAATAGACAGGAGTAAATAAAAACAGCACTGCCATGACTGACACAGCCGCTAAAAAGGTAAGGCAAATAGAAAGGGAAGATAGGGACAGCCACTAAATCAATAAGGCACAGCCACTAAGGAGACTATCTTAAAAAATCGGAGACAAGTAAAATAAGAGGAGATCTGGCCCCTCTGAGGAATGAAAAGAACGAGTATTATGTCACCATAAGTACTCGTAAAAATACCATGCATAATAGTAGTGTGACGTCACATGTGACATAATTTCCAGGCGTGAGTTTAACGTCCCCTTCAAGGGGACGGGCTTGGATGCCAGAGCGAGCCTGCTCGTGGTTTTCGCTTCCAAAAAGCTCCTACATTCAAATCCCTGGAGATTTCAACTCGCTCCGAGTACGTAATCCGCTCTGTGGTATACCATGCAACTACCAACGACGCTTGTGGGTGGAGATGCTTTCTTCATTTCATTTCCCGTCACTTTATTCTCGGGTTCATAGTTGGTGGCAGTTGCCCCACCAATTCTTGTGCTGTCGGCTTATTTATTTATTTCCTGCATCCAGGGGTGTTTGAGTTTCGAACTGCAGCACTTCTTGGTCAGTTTTTGCGATGTTCCTTCTGTACACCCTCCCTGCTGTGCTCAATGCTTTAGTCGTTTCACATTCCCTACTTGTACTCTTCCACAATTGCCTATTTATTCCATTTCTTGCATCTCGTTAACCAAGTGTTTTACCCCTACTTTCATCTGCTGTTTCTCAATTGTCGAACGCCCGAGATCCCGATACACTTCAGTTGACTAGCCAAAGAATATTGTATACAGAACCGACACGACCCAACCCCGAGTCGAATGGAGGGTGCAGGCGTCATTTGGTAAACAAACTACATTTAGTGAGTGCAAAGCCGCTTTGCTGTTGGGTCGGTTTCTTCGTCTCTTGTTCCTCGCATTATCCTGTTTTTTTTCTGACACTTCTGAGCCCTCAAAGTTCGACCACACTTCCTGGAATTGGGTTTTCAATGGCGCGAAACCCCTGATTCAACATGGTGGTAATACAGCTTGAATTCTGCCGACCTCACGGTAGCTCTCCCCTCACCATATGAAGATCCAAGTTCAACAGTGCAGGGCTCTCTTAAATACACCCACCTACCCTAAGACAATATATATGTACCAAGGCTTGGTAGCGCTTGGTGTGCCTCTGGAGCAAATCTTTAGTATGGAATCTGCTATAGCAGAAGCAGCTCGTTCGAATTGAGCTCAGGGCAGGTGTCAATGTCATCACTTTTTGTTGAGGCCCGAATGCATGAAATCCCTGAGGTTACTCAGCTTCAACTTTTTGCTAACAAAACTCGAGCCTTATTAGTCTCATCGCTGCTGCTTGTCCAAGGTTTCCTTTCAGGACTTGTGATCCTGGACATCACATGGCATCCACAGCCATCTTCAATGTCCCTGCTAACCCGAACCGCTACCCTCCCTGATGGTGGCCTAACATACCGCCTCCCATCGTTGACGATCTCGATATTTGAGAACACCGGGGTATTGAAGTCCCCAGGATGCATGTGCAGGCAGTTGGAAATGATCCAAATGGTCTGTGTAATATTAGGGCTGTTCGCCGTACCGTATACAGTATACAGCCGTATAGCGACGGCTGACATACGGGTGAATTTTGGACCGTGTCCCGTACCGTACTGGCTCATCTGGAAGGGTCGTATGGTACCGCACCGTACCGTATTACGGCCGTGTTATGGCTATACGGCCGTATCTTACAGTGCAATTTTTCAAATCCTGTCATATTGGACGATGGGCATTAACATTTAATAATCTAGAATGTAACAAGACATGTTATTAATCCCCTAGGCGTGCAGTGATGTCCCTGCGGGCCATGCACAATCTATTTTTCACCAACATAAGGGTTCGGATCGTGTCAGCTTTGACTTGATCGACACAGACTAATGGTATCCCAACCCCTGGAGAAAACCCGCTCGATGGTGACGGCTGATCCTGAATTCACCAAATTAGATCCTGCGGTGATCATAGGAGTCAAACATACCAGGAATCGACAATACAGCCGCCTCTGTCTTAAGGCATACCTCTTGGTGGATGCCCTAGGGTATGCGTTAGTGCAGAGTATGCCTTTTGAGAGGCTGATTTTTGGTTGGAACACATTTTTGTGGCAGCCAGAAGTCATGCCTTATCGCAGAGTATGTGTTACCACAGGTATGCATTATAACAGAGGCGACTGTACATCCCGCAGTTGACCGAGTTCCAGACGTCTTGGGAAGTGGACGAGGGATTGGAAAGACCAGACCCCCGGCAAATGCCTCCGGCAGCAGCAAAATGGCAGAGACCAGGGATGGGTACAATGCTGAGGCTCAGTCGGCAGGAGTGGAGGGAATAGATCCCGGGATGTTGCGGTATGGGAGATAGAGTGGGGCCGGTAGTCTTTGTGTTTGGGGTGGATGAGATGGGGGTATAGGCCAGAGGGAGACCAGAAGTGAACACTAGTGGGGCCGAGTGAGAATTGAGGCTAGGTTAGCGAATGCAGCGAGGTAGCGGGGGCGCAGCATCGTGGGTGCAAAAAGAAGATGAGTGGGCAGACCGCATGATCCGGCCAGAGGGCGCAGCAATACGGGAGCAAACAAATGTGTCGCGTGGGTGTTGCGGTGACCACAGGGGCGGGGGTCGGGCAGTGGCCCAGGTCGTGATGTCATGAAAAACATCGGCAGGGATCGGGAGAGACACGTGCTGGGGCCACGAATGGGGTGGCGGGGGCCGGGGGGGGGGGGACTTCGGTGGTGGGGCATAGGGTTGCCCACCGTCCCGTCAACAGGGACGGCCATCATTTTTTGTTGCCGAGACAGGTACGGCCCGCTACCGCACCTGCCGTCTTTTGGATCATCTGAGCCTCGAGACGGGATGGGACGGCAAAAAGACGGCCGTCAACCGTTAAATAACGGGGACGGTTCCTAAGTTCCCAAAAAGCTGTATATGCAATGAATCTTGACAGCTAATATGACCATAAACTCACCAGATCAACACCATACACTTTGCAAACCATACAGAAAAGCTTGTCGTGGTCTATTTCGCGAATTGAACCAGCAGATACATCCTGTCATGGTGATTTGTCACGCTGAGTAGTTTATTATCTGGGGTCTGGGACGACAAGTTTGCCATCACGCTTCAAGAATCATACTGAATCCTTTGCTTGAATGCACAGACCATTAATTCCCTCTAAACCCTAACTTTGGCACCAATAACTTCACCCGACCGTGCGCGGCCGTCAATGGCTGCGCTTTGATGGTACAGGACGGCAATTTTGCTGCCCGTTCCCGTCCCGTCAATTTCGGGGAGCCACACCCACGACGGGACAGGACGGCCAGCCGTTGACGGCACCCGTCACACCCGTAAAGACGGGGGCGGTGGGCAGCCCTAGTGGGGAAGGCAGGGCGGGGCGGATGGGCGCGTGGCAGGGTGCGGGGAGGGCGCAGGAAGGATGCAGTTAACTGGTGGGGGGAAGCGGCAGTGAGGCGGGGCACAGCCCCTCGGCCCGTGGGGCGCCGGTATGTGAGAAATCCAAGGGCGGGGATGTAAATGGGGTGTCGGGTGTGGTGGAGACACGGGGCGAACATCATCATAATGACGACATCATGATCAGCGGGGTGATCAGTGAGGAGACGCCCCGGGAAGCGTGGGAAACGGTCAAAGCATTGTATCTTAAGCCAGTTCAGGCGAAAACACAATGATTTGCTTCATGAGCTCTAACGGTAAAAATATGATTTGTATATGGATGGCTGTTATCGACGGCTTTCCCTGGGTACCGAACACCAGGATAAATTCGAATGATGCATTACAAGGGGCATCAATATGTGGGATTTTTACAGTTCGAGACAGGGTGAGATTCCCGGAACCACAACTCAGTCAATAACGCTCTGCTTAGGCTATGATTTTGGGAACCTGGTGCCAGTAATAATACAAACAGATTGTGCAACTTCAGATAATTTATTAGCTCCTCTTAAGTTATAGGGTGAAATTACCGACACAGCAACTTGAGTGAATCGTGTATTACCTTAAGTTCTACTACCCCCTGCCATTCTCGCCTCCATCGCTGCTCGGTGCACTCTATTTTTCAGCAACTCAAGTTGAACGTAAACTTGAGTTGCGCTCACAACTTAAGCAATAAGTTGAACTGAAGTCATTGAGTCGAGCTCACAACTTAAGCGCCAAGTACAACTGAAGTCATTGCCCGAACTCAAGTTTCAGATATTTCAATTCACTCCTACATACAGCCCTCCACTCACTACTTAAGCTCCTGCACAGGAGTCAAGTTATGGGCGATGAACTCAAGTCCTGGGAGACTCTTAAGTTCTCCTGTAGAACTCAAGCCGACTCAAGTGGTCGTGAAACTCAAGTCCTGTGAACTCAGAACTGTTCTCAGTGCCATCGGAAACTTTGATGAAATATGAATGCACCTCTGGTTATTCTTTACCAGGACTTCTATCAATGTACTCGTAGCTGAAGGAAACCGTATTAGACACACTTCCCGCGATAAAAAACCTGGAGACTCACCTGTGTTTCGCACCGCATGGAGCGGCAAGTTTCTTTTGACGCTCCGCTTCAGCATCCTAAGGAGTGGGATGAGGTTGCGCGATGAACACAGTAAAGGAAGACTTACTTCCGGTGTCCGACGGGTTCTAAGAGGACGCCGCGCATCACCTCCCGTCTCCGGGACAAGTTCACTGTCTGCCTTTCGCTTTTTACTGCGTTTCCTGGAGGATTCCGCCTCCACTGCGGCCGCCCGATCCCGCTCGAGGGCCTCCAGTTCCAAATCCTTCTGTGTCTTGGTAGCGGCGGCAGCCGCATCGGCGTCTACCTTCGACTTGGCGGTAGCGACGTCTGCGTTCGCCTTCGATTTGGCGGCCAACATGTCCGCGTCGGCATCCTCCTTCGTCTTGGCAGCGGCAGCAGCCGCGTCGGCGTCCGCTTTCGATTTGGCTGCAGCCGCATCGGCGTCCGCCTTCGATTTGGCGGCCGCCGCGTCGGCGTTGGTCTTCAATTCGGCGGCCGCATCCGCGTCGGGCACTGCCTCGGGGTCCACCTCCGTGCAGTCCCGATGGACGGCTGGCGCCAGAAACCCGGAGTCTCGCCGCGTGCACCCGATGCGAGCATGGTAGCCAACACATCCCACTGGGGCCGACTGAGATCCGCCAAGCCGCTCGACGTGAAGGGGAAGGGGAATTTGTGGGTGTCGTAGTACTCCGTTGGGTTACTGGCGATCTTCACCCATGGTATTTTGGGAGTGCCAAACACCACATCTAAATGTGTATGAAGTCAATGAAAATGTTCTCGCAATTCATGATGGAAAGTACACACTGTAGGATTCAATCAAGAAGGCTGTTACTTTCTGAGTGAGCACCCTGGGCGCGATGTCATCCAGGTCGTCAACGGTCGAAGGAAAGGGCGGCTGAGCGTTCGCGGAATCCACACCACCTGTTACATGATCTATGTGGTCGTTAGCTTCGCGGCCTAGGTATTGTAAGTCGTGATATCTCACCTTTCAGCGGGCGTGCGGCCCATTCGTACATGGCGTCGATGTTGTGTTGTACAAGTTGACCATGCTGTTTGATGAACGTGTGAGGTACAGCTATACCGGGGGGAGCACCCTCAGTCCTGTGGCAACGGTCAGTGAACATAAGGCAATGCACGACGGGCAAGAAAAATCACCAGTCGATATGGACCTTTCCGTCCGCATCCACCCAAGCCATGAGCATCATCGCGAGGAAGGGCAAGAACTTGCCACTCGAGTTGAGTTGGTTGACCATGGTCTTGAATCCCAGCGGCACCAAGGCTTGTTGTCTAAGCAGGTGGTAAGCAATGAAGAAAAGCAGAGGAACAGCAACAATGACTTACTCCGCCCGGTTGACACCCTCGTTGCTATTTGCCGCCGCTTCCCAGGCGGCTTGAGGCTCCGCCGCCCACAATACACTCTCAGCCTTTCGAAACATGCTACCAGCATTCGATGTTCCCGGAAATGTCTTTGAATGGGCGAGGATCTCGTTGTGGCGATCCGCACGAAATTTGTCGCGGCCGGTGTATGTTGCCAGGCCAAGCAGTTTCGACAAGAGCTGGGGGGTCGCGGCTTCTGCTTCGGCCTGGTCATCGTCGTTCTTGGACTTGAGTTTGGCCATTTCAGCTGAGTGTTTGTTACTGATGACCTTTTGGATTGCCTTTCAATTCGTCAGGGCTGCTCGAAACGAAGAGAAAAGAAGAGAAGGAGGACTTGCCGTTCGCCATCCCGCCATAGTATATCCCCGCAAGAGGTTGGTGCGTCAGCCCTCATCCTCCTCGTTGTCGCTCGCGTCACCATCGGGGGCCGCAACAGTTTTCTTCGCGTTCTTCTTCGGGCGAGCCAGTTTCCATGCAGCTACAAGTGCGGGGATTCGAGCTTCCTCCACCAGATCCTCAGGCCGCAGCGCGTGCTTGAAGGCCTTGGAAAGAAAGGCGTCGAGCTTTACTTGAGTGTAAAACTCACGGGCAGCAGCCTTGCTTTTGAGGTTGGGGAGATCCACCGAGCAAAGGGCCACATCGTGGATCCAACTGCGCTGGTGGTTATTGAGTTTGGGTACTGCAGTTTCGTGATTTTTGGTGGTGGCAACACCTGCAACCTGGGGGAAAGGCATGTGGTCGGGGACATCGGCCGCATCGTATGGCTTGAACATTTCTTTTTGTTTCTTTTCGGTCGGTGGCATGGCTGAAAGAGGAGGGAAGTTGGTGGTTAACGGTGTGCGAGGATGGAGGTCAAATTCAGAGCAAGGAACACCACTGACCCCTCAGCTATGATTCAACACCAGGGAATCCAGTGCCGTCTCGTTGGCAATGTTTAGCCAGAGTTTCAGTTTTTTTTTTCCGTCAGGGCCAACAAATGCGACTCAGGGTCGCCGGATGCTGCGACCCTGAGTCCGGTTTAATCGGTCAGATATTTTACAGATTGGAAATTCACTTTTTTTCCGCCCAGACTTTGGAGATGGCCGTGTGATCACGAAATGACTGAGTCCCGGAGCAGCAGAGCGACCTAATAGTCACTGCTATACAACCACGCATGCCGGGAATCCACGCCGAACATTTCAGCACTGACAGTCGCGTCGCGTTCTGGGGATGTCTCCACATGTGACCGCTATTAACAGTCCGAATCAGAAACCTCGCCAACATTGATCAAGGGTCCGAGCGGCAACTCGCGTAAAGTGCCAGAGTTTGGACTTGCAATGTTCAGCATCATGTTCGGTGCAAAGGCACAACTTATGCGACCCTGGCCTCCCAACACCCCTCCAGGTTCCCCTTTTTTTTTTGCGCCATCAAGGGACAAGCCAGTACTCGGCTGGCCAAGCTTCATTTTTCCCCCGAAAGGATGACTTCTTCCACTGCCGAGTCTGTTTCAAGGAGTAACATCTTTTCTCTCCATTTTTTCCAAGCCATAGCCCACGGGAAATCCCATCCGCCATTTTCCTTGCATTTTCTAGGACGTTGCCGACGGAAAATCCTGCCCGCCGACCATGTGGGTTAATCTGAGTCTCTAATCTGAGTCTCTCCCACTCGGCCACTGACCCTGAGTCAGGGACTGTTCCGCACTGCCGGAGCTCTCTATAAATCAAACACTCTGGGCTGAAAAATGTTAACGCCTCTCCGATGCCTCTCATCTCACCCGCCGGCTTCCCAATTGCCTACAGGCTTGGATATCGCGGTGGAAAGGTTGAAGCTCGAGTCAAACTGAACGATGACATCTGGGCCATCGCAATTGCTCTCAATCCTCAGCCAAACAATTGGCTCACGTGAGCCTACCGGGGCCATTGGGTGGGTCCTCCCATGGTGCGTGTTTCCGCGCACGATTTTTCCCAGTGGTTTCAACGTGTATGTCATCCTTAATTCCTGAATTTTGTTGTGTTTTTACTCAACATGCCTGCAGTGCGACATCCGTGTGCATAAAGACTGTCCGAAACCTTACCACCCAATCTCTGGGGCTCCGTCCCACATCTTTGAAGACAATCCCCGCCTTCGTGAGCGTCTGCTGGCAGGGCAGGAACTCGCAGCAACACCTCGACGCTGTATACCGCGCCTCTCTCCGTCATCATTTTCGGTGTCTCCAACTGGCCGCCCCTTGGAGCGAAGATCTTGGCCGCCAACCCCGACACCTAAGCAGAAGAGGCATCAAACTCGGTTCAGTTCACCAATTGTACCGATTGCAGGGCCCTCTTCTGCCCCCACTGTGGTCCATGATCCGGTATGTGCCTGCATTTCACACCCCCTCCCCCCGATGTATTCTCAAGATTCACAGGCCATGCCGAACTTCGAGCCTGTCCCCTTCCCCGCCCTCCCTGCACTGCACGGCGGTCTGAACTTCCATTACCCAGGTTTAAAACCATCTTACCATCTCGTTGATTCCTTCCAATTCTTTCATACAGTTTCTGTCTCTCCCACACTCAGTCATTATTCAGCCGATGGTCATATCATTACGACGTCCTCCACCCTCGTAGCAGATCCAGGTCAGTCGATGGTTCACCATCATACCTTTCAATAGTCTGAATCCCATGTTTTCAGCCTCTGATATTTTCGGCTCCTCGGCACAATTGCCTTCTCCTGTGGCGGAGAATATCTGTAAGTCGATTCTGTGACTCACCGGATGCCTTTTAATATTTTTCTTCAGCAGCGCGCGAAGCATCGGTCATCTCGGTCTCTTCGGAGTCCTCTGACACCGATGAAAACCTTGAACTTCTCTATCCCCCCAGGAGGCGATAACATTCGACCTTGTTCATGCAGTCAGATTGATTGTGTGGACACATGTAAGCTCCCCTTCCAAAGTTCCCAGTCAAAAAAATATATAACACAGTTCGTGTTTAGGACGCTATACCAACGCACATGACCGTGTACCCACGCAAGGTCGGCCAGGCGTACTCCGAGCTTTTACTTCGCGACTATCAGCAGACTCTCCTCGCCATTGGATTCAATGTCAACATCCCTGGAGAGATGTTGGTGGAGATTCAACAACATCAAATGTGGACTCCCTGGGGTTCGGATTTGCCCTTGCCAATCACGCGGAACAATCAACTCGTGTTCATTCGGTCGTGGGGCGCACCGGCCGATCCCGATGTCGTCCTGGACGACCTCTTCCCGCCGAACTAGCTTCATAGAATCACCGCCAATTAATTGCCATCCGTTTTTCTCCTAGTAACACAAAAGTGGTGTAGCACAGATCACATGCCCACCCATTGGGTGTTCGTCTGGAACCGGGATGAGGGTTTCTTCGAGAAGCACGACTTCTGTCGTGTGATGAAGAATGCTGCGATCGGCCTCGGCCATGATGGTCAGCAGTGTCCCGTGGCCGACCTGGGCCAGTCGTTCACTCTGGTCGATACAAACGGAATCCACGCAACCTCCATCACATTTTGTCGGTGTGCGTCTCCTACCCACATGCGTGGATTGCGCGAATTCGAGCAGTTAATGGCAGCGGGCATATTCCCGGGAAGCGTTACCAGCCCTAAAACGGGTTACACGATGGGATTGCTCCAGTACCACCGTCAGCAGCGCAGCCAGGGGAAGGGTTCCACGTACAATTTTGTACTTGTATTGCAACGAATGGCGGATCCTTTTTTTGCGAGCGCAGTTCCAGTGAGTGCTCCATATTTGCGATGTTATATTCACCACGCTAAACGAAATTCTGTCCAGGATATATACGCAAACTTCCTCGCCATCACCCGCTTCTACGAGTCTCTCCAGATTACCATTGAATCTGGGCAAGCACACGGCCTCGATATTCCTCTCCCCAGAGAAGTCGGTCTCCCCTACCCACACCGCCCGACGGGATATCTTGGCGCTATTTGCGCGGCGTGTCCAGAGCCCGGGGTGAATATGCCATTGGTCGTCAATGTGCCAAAGTATCTTCGGTGAGCGGGAATATTTTTCAAAGTTGCCGCCGGAATTAATTGATGATCAGCCACACCACTTCCCACCACCTAATGTTCGACGGGAACTACAAAGCCAATCTTTTTTTCAAGCGTGATGACGGGAGTGATACAGCTCTCACGGACGGCAAGATGTATTTTCCGAATCAAGCCGAGTTCGACCACATCGCAAAAACATATGTGATCCCAGAGGAAGACAAAGTAATCCATTGCCCGCATTCTTGATTTACCACTGATGACTTCAACAGGAAGTCCCATGCAAGGCGCACATCGGGGCCATCCGCCACCAGGGGCATGTCAAGTATGGGAACACCGCTATCAGCGGAGTGGTCGCATGTGCCTGCGACCACGCAGTCCTGGGCTCCCTTGTTGATATGCCCAAAGGTGAAGTGTAAGTCTCGTCCTCAGTTTTAGTGGCAAGTGCACGGCCTGACTTTAGCAACCAGTTTTGCGATCGTTACAACTGTGCAGCGTGAGCTACTGCGCCACATAAACTCGCCACCACGGGAGCCAGAGTCACAGGGTCCCGTAACTTTCAGTTACGACAGTTGGTGCTCATTTGTCGTGAACCTGGTGAAGAGGGCGATGGAGCTCTTCCCGGAGGAGGAGTGGCTGCACGCACTCCTGGAGTCGGCGGAGGGTCAAATTCCAGCAGACCATATCAACGGCCATGGGCCCAGCTGCCAGGCTACCTGGCAGGCGGTTTACTTTGCCTGCAGGGGACACTTTCACGGAGAGACGGCGGAGATGATCTGGGCATTCTTGAATCCACTCGGGTCCTCAACACGGCAAATGACTGGCGCCGCACGACACGACATTATCAATTTTGTCATGCACTCTTGGAATATACTCAAATATCTTCGGCAAGGCAATCTTTCCGCCTTCGTTTGAATCTCGTCCCTTCACTAACCGTCTTCAGCGGAACGTCTAGGTGCTGAACGCCTCGATGCCCTTCGTCTCTTCGAGCTGCATATGGCTGTTGTCGAGGACCTCAGCAGACAGCATTCCACCGAAGTCGGTACCTGGTCGCGAATGTCCCGACTCACGACCAAGTCGAAGAGCGGCAAACCTCAAAGTGTATATCAGCATAAGCCGACGGACGGTAAGCACCGAGTTTTTATTTTATTTTAATGGCCGTTGTAAGCTACAGGGTTCGTACTTAGTACTGAGCCTCGAAATGGTGCTAGCGACAATGATCACGGCTGAGCAAGAGAGATTGAAGTCGCAGAACGAACATGATCCCGGGACACCGGTGGCGCAGTGGATCCACGACGGCATGAGCCTCGACCGTGAGCAGTAAGTGCTTGTCGAAGCTGAGAACTTGAAAGGTCCAGCGCTAATGAGCAATAATGCAGAGTCTTGGCAATTGCGCTGTTGCGAAATCATCGGGAGCATCCGCTGCAAGATACCTGGGAGACCATAACACAAATGCGCGATAGCTTAAACCTGAAACTGAAGAAATTCAGGGACCGGCAACGGGAGATTCAACCACACCTCACACTGTCCGCGCTCGACGTTGATGAGCCAGAATTAACGGCCATCCAGCTGCCTTCCTATCGGATGAGGCACGGATACCGCCCTGTCACCGATGTGGACCGGCAGCTACAGGACGCGGAGATCAAGCTGTGCTGCACGGCGGCGGACAGCGGGATTGGTGCGGTGCGAGATGCTTCCTTGGCGTTATCCGCAGTCAGGAAGGCGAGAGAGCTGGATTATCGAGGCCAGGCAGGCATAACACGCTCACAGCGTAACCTTCAGAAGGCCGAGCTCATGAAGGAGTTCGAGATATCAATGTACAACAACGCGCGGGCCGCCCTTAACCATCTGCGATATATGGCGAAGGACGCAGTCTCGCCATATCGGCCGCTGAGTGCCCGGGACACGCGCAGGAAGGAAACCCACCTGCATCGCGCGAAGGGGGACTCACGGCTTTTCGACAGGACGGCCTGGTATTTGCAGAGCGGGGTGATGATATCCGAGGCTGCATTGTCGTCGGCACTACCGCGAGTGGCAGGGAGCCAAGGCAGCGAAGACGAGGAGCTTCAGCTACTGGCAGGTACGAAGACGCTCAAGCGGTCAGGTATGTGGGCATCGCTGTGTGAATTTTACGCCGAACTTCTTTTAAACCGAACTTCATTTATATACCAAGTTTCAAGCATGGGCAGCGATCTCAGAAGCGGTTCAAGGACATTGCACCGGATGCGGTGTCGTCTGAAGGCGAGGACAGTGGCTTGGAGCTGCCGCATTCCAAATCACCGTCTCAGCCGAAGGCCAAGAAGGCCAAGAAGGCAGATGGCTGGATTCGGCTTCAAGGGCTAACACGGGCACAATCTATGAGTGGCGACAAGTTGGCAGCGTACAGCAGCGAAAGTGGGTTGTTCTAGATTTCTCAAATGGGCTTCGCACTGACAGGATGCAGGTGAACGAGTGCAGTGGTTCCGCGCGGAGGCAGAAATGTACCGCTGGTTAGAGCAGTATGAACGGAAGCATGCTGAGTTCATGCGCATCATCGAGAGATATCACCGCGACAGTGTGGTATGGGCCGGACTCGCGAGTGCCGAGGAGACGCGGAACGGGGGTCTCAATGGTGCAGTAACCTTCGCGCGAATGCAGGCTGCGATGCACCGGCGCCTAGAGCACAACGCCAACGTCATCTTCAAGAGCGCCGATTCGGGGGCACATCATGATTGGGTGTCCGCGTCGAGTTTCGAGGACCTGATCAACAAGATTGACGGATGGCGCGACGTGGTATTCAAGTGGATGGACGATATGGTGAGCACAACTCCTCGATTCCACAATGAATGCACTTTGATTGATTATGGGTACGGAATAGGGGATCCACAGGGCGTACAAGGATTTTTGAAGGATCCTAGATCACCTCTGCTCCGGTGGCGAAAACCCCGTCAACGATGAGGATCCGCAGGATATTCGTAGGCACGCAGAACTCGAGTTAAAGAATTTATATTGGCCGGAACTTAGGTTCTGGTGGTGAACTCAAGTGCTGAGCGGGAACTCAAGTTAGGATGCGAAACTTGAGTAGGAGGGTGCGAGGCGTCGGGATAGCAGAAATTGTGGAGTGCAGTAGGGTGTGGGGGAGGACTTAAGTGGTGCAGCTACTTAAGTGAAATACGAATTACCTTAAGTTCTTGTGTCGGTAATTTCTGGCACTCACTTAAGTTCAGCTCCTTTTATTTCACGCAACTTAGATTTCCCGGAAGGGGAGGGATAAACAGTGTTTCAGAGGCAAAGCGACCGAGATTGACCCTGGGATTTTCCAGCCACCGCAGGTGGGCCATTTCCGGTGGATATAAGGGTATTACTGAGGGGGGGGGGGGTAAAGGTAGGGGAGTGGTGGCATAAGCATCACTGCGTTTTTCGAAAAGAATTCCCCAAATCGAAAAACTCTCCGGGACAGAAGCAATTGTGGCAATAACCGGAAATTTTTGAAGACCGCAGACACTAGGCGCTGGACATTGTGGGTTACTAGTGTACGGGGATCCTGCTGTTCCGTTGACAACAAGGTGGAAAATCTTATCAGCGTCGCGTCGGGACCCGTTCTTGAAGCACTCGTGTTTCTCTCCAGCCCGTTGAGAATGACAGGATCAATAGATTGTCAAGCAGCAACATTATTCATGTGTAATTCTTGCAAGGCAAGGACACCTATCCTTTTTTCATCAACGTTCAACAACATTTACGGAAAATGGTTCAAACTGTTCAACTCGGGACACCCAATGAAACCTGACTCAACAGCTGGAGTCGGCTTTCTTCTGAATAAAAAATATGTTGACACTGAAAACGTAAAAGAGTATGTCCTCATTGAGGGCCATGCAATCTTACTTGTGATCCCATCACATAGAGGAGAAACTATTAACATTCTGAACATATACGCCCCCAATACACCTCAGGAAAGAGAGAGGATGTGGGCACAATTATGGTACTGTTACCTTGACAATCCAGAACTCCTACTCCCAACCGAAACACTAGGGGACTGGAATTTTGTTGAAAATATTAAAGATCGAACATCGAACAAGGAAGAGCTGATTCCTCAGAGTTTCCTATGCCTCAAAGCCCTCTTCCGCATGCAAGACGGTTGGCGAACAACATTTCCCGATTCACGGGAATACACTTGCTTCCAGAAGCGCACAAATGCTACTATAAACCAGACACATGTGACTGGTTCACGTCTTGACCGAATCTATGTACCGGTAGACCGTTTTAAACGATATCAAAACTGGTCAATTGAACCCAGTTTAATCTCCAGTTATCATCACTTGGTTTCCGTCCAATTGACATGCCGAGCAGAGGAGGAATATGGGCCCGGAATCTGGAACCTACCTGTCTATCTTCTCAAAACTCCGCGATTTATGAAATATCTTAGTGCACGATCACAGAAACTTGCTGAACACCGTGAGGAACTGAGCCGTACAGACCGGGAAAGCCAAAATAACATCCAAACCCTATGGCACAAGTTCAAGGATGACATTACGACAGAAGGTAAAAAATGCTCTCGCTTGGTGAAGGAGAGATCCCACCAAATTCGCACCTGGACAACACAGAAGCACCTCGTGCTCAATGACATAGACATGCCTACTGAGGATAAGCATCTTGCAATTTTGCATCTCGAAGAAAAGATTGAAACCTATCTCAAAGAAGAAGCTGATCGTCAAAAGGCACAGTCTGAAGCTCAATACAACATTGAAGGTGAAAGTTTGAAGACTCGTCATTGGACTCGCTCCACGAAGGAGTACCATCTGAGAAGCACCATAAACGAATTCAAGAGAACAGATACTGACTCAACTGTTCCCCGCTTTGAAACTCGACCGAAACAAATGACGGAAATGGCCCGTGACTACCATGAGGCTACACAACTCGTTGATGTCCCCGAGGACTACTACGGTCGAATGATGTGCACTGAGGAAGTGCTAGAAAAATGTGATGTTCGGTTATCTCAACACGAACACAATGAAATGAACCAGTATCTGACTGAAGATGATTTACGAAATGCTCTTAAACTGTCTAGCAACGGCAAAGCTCCAGGAGTCAATGGCATCCGTTACGAATTTTTCAAAGCCCTGGACATTGAATACAAAAAGTCTAAAGACAAACCGGGAGGGGCTTTCAATATCTTGGGCTTCCTGGTAGACTTATCCCGTGATATCGAAGACTATGGATTATCAGATGGATGCAACTTCAACATGGGCTGGTTATGCCCGGTGTTCAAAAAAGGAGACACAGGCCTTATTAGCAACTACAGGCCAATTACGCTCTTAAACACAGACTACAAGCTTATTACAAAGGCCTATTCTATGCGCTTAATGGATGTTGCCCCATCTCTGATAAGACCTGACCAAGCTGGCTTCATGAAAGGGCGGAAAATTGAAGACCAAGTCAAATTAGCGAAATTCCTGCTTAACTATGCTGAAGTCGCAGAAGAAGATGGGGTACTTATCGCCCTCGATCAAGAGAAAGCATATGATCGAATTAACCATAACTACCTTCTCCGTGTTCTAGACCATATGAGATTCCCTCCCAAATTTTCAAAGACAATCAAAAGCTTATATACTGATGCCAAAACCGTAGTTATGATCAACGGTGAAGTCAGCAAACCATATGTTGTGACCAGGGGAGTGAGACAAGGTGACCCCCTCTCCTGTTTATTATTCAATCTGGCTATTGAGCCTCTTGCATGTCTACTGCGGAAATCTGATATTGAGGGAGTCTCACTTTTTGCTGATGACACAACAATCTACTTGAAATCCACTGACTCCATGAAGACTCTGTGGGGTATTCTACGCCTCTGGTGTGGTGCCTCTACCGCAAAATTCAACGAAAATAAAACTGTGCTTCTCCCCTTTGGGAGGGCCTCCTATCGCCAGAAAGTCATCACAGAAAGACGAATTAACAATCAGTCCCTGATCGGCGACATTGACCGAACTGTTAGAATTGTACCTGATGGCGAAAGCTGCCGGATGTTAGGTGCTTGGATCGGAAATGACATCCCTTATACCACACCATGGCCTTTAGTCCTCGAAAAAATTAATGCAGACCTCATGCGTTGGCAAGCAACAAACCCTTCTCTAGAAGGGAAGCGCCACATCATCAGTATGGTGATTGGAGGTCGAACACAATATCTCACCAGAGTCCAAGGAATGCCGAAAGACATTGAGGACACACTTGAAAAATTGATACACTCCTTCCTATGGGAAGGAAAAACAGCCAGAGTTTCACTGGAAGCAATGATCCTACCAGTCAATCGAGGAGGCAAAGCAATTTTGGACATCGCCTTTCGTAACAAAGCCATTGATCTTTGGAATCTTCAATGCTACCTTGTGCAAGGAGAGGATCGAGCACTGTGGTGCTATTTTGTCGACTACATACTCCGAAAATACTTGGAGACTAGCTACCTAAACATTAGGCCCGGTCAAATCATGAACATTTTTGTGAATGATATACATTTCCCGATACCTAGATCAAACAAATTTCCTGACGACCTCAAGCGCATGATCTCTGCAGCTCAGGAATTCAACCTGAAATTTACAGCACTCTCGATTGACCGTGAAGTGCAACTCGACATGCCAATATGGAAACACCCTGCTGTACGGGATCCAACTTACAGAAATGCCTGCCTTCGTGGTGCTGCAACCTGCCTCCGAAATATTCACGGAGTTTGCACGCTTCGGGATGCATTGCTAATTGCGAACAGAAAAACTACGGTGCCTAGGCGGCCACACACTATAAGCCCTAGTGGCATTGGACGGAAAAATTGTGGATGTCCACCTTGTAATAGGGATCGAAATGAACTTGGTTGCGAACACCCAGGCAAATGCATTGACACTGCACAGATATTGATAGACTGTATTATGCCAAAGTGGAATCCACTGGCTCCTATGACTGACCTTTGCGATGATATAAAACTGACAGCAGTGGAATTGGATGCAAATCTGCAACAAGTTGAAATTGATCAACCAATGACCTACGATCCGAACTTCAGAGTGTCTAGTGCCGAAAATGGCTTCCACATCTTTGCTGGGGACGATTCAATGCATGAGATTGCTGCAAGACGACAAGGCCAACTTGAACCACCCCCAAATTTAACAACCGCTTTTGTGCATATCAAGGTCATGCGGACTGGTCAGTATGACCCTCAAATTATGGCAAGATTCAAAATTGTTTCAGATGACTTCGAGGAAGACACAACTGTACATCTCACATTTGACAACCCAACGATAAAAATGAACTTTAAATCCGGAATATTGGGAGCTGCACTCTCCTTGTTCCAGAAAATTCCAAATAATGCCCCATTACTGCTATGCTCCCCATCCGACTTTTTGCTCAAAACACTGATTAAGGAGCGAACAAAATCTGAAAATAACATGTTAGACCCTAATTTCCCCCTCTTTAAAGCGGTTTTTGCAGTGCTGAACGAGCGGGTTGCACGAACACAATTCAAGCAAACAACAGACACTTTTCCTGTCACCTTAAATTTGGACACTGATATATGCCCTCCACTCGAGGTTGATACCCAAATTGATTTAATGTTCAGCTGTCCTGGAATTCTAATCTCACAAGGCTCACAACGGATCTTTACAAAAATTATCAAAGGCAACCACTCTGAACCTTTTAGAAAGGCAACTTTCATCAACCTAGACTGCATCCGATGCTCCATATATGAAATTTCTGAGTACGCTCCAACAGACGAAATGATTTGGAACTCTATACGTTCCACAAATTTGAGACGAACCCACCGTGAATTATTCTGGAAGTCGATTCACAACATTTTCAGAGTAGGTGACTTTTGGACACACATGAATAATCTTGAAGAATTTTCTGTTTGTCACACATGTGGCATCCCCGAAAACCTTGAGCACATAGCAATGGAGTGTGATGCATCGGGCGCAAAATTAATTTGGGGACTGACCAAGAAACTCTGGGCCACGAAATACCCCATGTGGCCCTCCCTCAGCTGGGGCCTTGTCCTCGGTTGTAACCTTGTTAAATTCAAACACTCAAATGGGAAAATTATCCCTGCTATGGGACGATTATTTGCCATTCTGGTATCTACGGCCTGGCACACGATCTGGAAGATCCGGAACGATAAGGTTCTGAAAAACCCACACCGTAACATTACAGACATTGAGATTCACAACAGATGGCTGAAATCCGTGAATTCAGCACTGGGACGAGATCGAATCCTCACCAATAAAATGAAATTTGGTAATCTTGCGCTGAAAAAAGATCTTGTCCTAAGAACATGGAGTGGTCTACTAATGAACGAAGCTGCTCTGCCGGACGATTGGACTTACACAGTGGGGGTTTTAGTGGGTATACAGCCATTGAAATTGAATGACTCAAGAAATGGGATAGGATAAATTTACTAGGCTGGAGTCCCACACTCTGGTAATTGTGCGTAATGGCATTTCCTCCCTGGACAACTTTCCCGGCATTAACTAGAACTTTCTAGTAGACCCAGCGGATGACTTTTTGAATGCTTCTGCAGACTGAATTTCATTATCCCAAACGCTCCAAAAAAAATAGATTGTCAAGCATGCATAGCTACGTCAATGCCGCCCAAATTTCGCCCTCAGTGCAAGGACCACTTTTGGCGGCAACTGTCGGATCCTTGCAAGGTCAAGGATCTGGGACCCATACAGCTGGCTTAGCTTTTCGGCAAGTGCCTCGCAGTTCAAGCAGAATGGCGCGTAGACGTCGTGCTCGGCCAGTTTCATCCAGAAAAGCTCCTCGCTGTCGCAAAGCAGGAGGTCTTCCCAGACCGTTGTTGCTGTCGGTCCCAATTGGGACGGTCCGAACAGCGCTTTCAGGTCAAATGCCACAGCTCATATCCTACCCCCCTGCTGCAACCACCACCCCAACTTGTCAAATAAAGAGGTCGGACGAGAAGACCGGACGCTATGGTACGACATACCTCAACCAAGGACGGGTCTCGGCGCAATGCCCAAGCAATTGGTCGTGGACGCCACCCTGGTTCAGCGGTTCTTGCCATCCCCGAAGCCGAGAAAATTCTCGGCGAAACTTCTTTTTCAGAAAGACCTGGAGCATCTTCTTGGACGACCCGCTCCCGCCGATGCTCGTTCCAACCTCCCAGCACCTCGCACCATCAGGCGTGAAGGAAATCTGGATGGCTCCCGGCGCCTTAATGCTCCTCGCCCTGGCAATCAGCATTATCATTGTGCCGGCACTTACGGCCTTGTACGCGGCCTGCCCGGCGATAGACCACTTGTGTTGGGGTGAGCTGAACTCAGTGTCGGCATCTCCTTCAAGGATTTGATGGATAGCAGCTCAAGGACACGTTGGTTTCATCATGAATATGTTTCGAGGAAGACTCACTGAGGCCGTGAAACCCATCGCATATTGTATCGGTTCTGACCTTGAAAGGCCATGGCCGCTTGCCGCTTGACCGATGCTCGTTGAAATTCACGTCTTTCGCGTTACTGCCATGGAGTTCATTCACATGGGACACGATGAATTGACAATAAACTTACAGCGACGGTTCTATCCCCACCCATACTTTGGCGGCCGCTGGATTGGCCTGCGCCACAATCCTCAGCCACTTAAATGCCTATACACACATTCACAGTGAGATACTCGGTCTTGAGTTGTTTCATACCTTATTCGCTAAGGCGAAGGAATCCGGTTGTGTTTTTGTGTTTTTTCTCAGTAACGTGCACAAGGCCTGCACATAGACAGACATGCTTTGGAAGGGAAAGAAAAGGTGTGAAGATGGCATTTTTATTAAATGAATTGACATGTCATTGAGGTGCAGGAATTCAATCTTTTTCCTCAGAAGGCTCAGGCCGGATAAGACGTAAATTCGAAACTCCCTGACAGGACATTCCCCCTACCTGTAGTACCTCGACTATGAAAATATAAACAAATGGTCCATTGTAAGGAACGGGATCTGAGGACCAGACCATCAAAGCCTTTCGAATGATCACGGCACTTGGAACTTCTTGCATACGATCGATGAAAGGGGTTCTCCGGCCTCGCAGATGATGAGACGTAATAATTGTCGCGAGGGATGGCAATATTTGCCATCTCGCATGGTCGAAAGACTCGATCAAAATCATGGCCTTGGGCTTCGATTGACCCTTGGATTGACCGCAATCTTAGACTCGGTTCAAAAATCCGTTATGAAGTACAATTTAGCGTGGTTACCAAAGGTTTATGGGCGCAAAAGTTTTCCTTACGAATAAATCAAAGTGGAAGCTAACGCCGAAGTTCAAAGCACCATTGTTTGGTCCTGCTTGATTTGATCGGTTGGTCATACTCCATCGATGTGCCTGACGGAGTTTGAAAGGCCCTCTCCTTCTAAGTACCAATATGCAGGCTCTGCGTCGTCTACCTAGCAAAGTGATATTCCGTCCTCGAATCCAAGCCCTGGCCCATCAAATGTAATGGCTATGCTTCTTGAATTGTTCCTCCCCTCATTTCCCTGGCAGGCATGGCAGACCTGTGGCTAAGCCGTCGCACATGACCACCTCCGCGCAAGCTGTGGATGCAGTAAGCCTCAAACCCGTTAGCTTGGCCCGTCTGATACCATTCGTCCCAGCATTTTACCTACAGGGAGCCTGGCGATGACTTTCGCCGCACGGCGATCGACATCGCTCCATTTTCCTCCGACTGGGACGACTTTGTCCAATCGTGGTTCTTCACCGTCCCTCCAGATTGGCACGACCTCACCGAGATTGACTTCTACGTCAAGCGACTCCTGAAAATCCCCGGCGCGATTCGCCCGCTCGCGTTCCTCCGCGCATGCGATCCCTGTCTCGTGTTCGCGGCGGACGGCGAATATTATTATATCAACACCTGTACCGAGTTCCTGGAGCGCTTTGGCGGGGACTTTGCCTCCGACGATGAGTTCCTCGCCCGCCTCCCCGGCCTCAAGGGTGTATTGGAGGCGTTTCCGGCGGATACGTACAAAATGTATGCTGCCGTGTGCAGGGAGCAGCAGCGCCTCGCGAAGGCCGCCAGAAAACAGCGTCGGGGTTGATTCGTTGAGGTACCGTTCATTACTGACCAGCCCAATAACCAATTCAATTTTCCTCGTATGTACGCGGCCTGGCATGATGCCACTTGTGTTACACTACGTTTCTTTTCCGACTCCTTGAAAATGAGGCCGCGAAGCTCAAGTGCTCTAGCTACCACAGGTTATTCGAGTTGGATTTCCATGATCACCCCGGAAACGAAACCATCATTGCACCGTGGAATTGAGTATGTATGCATTCACAGACAATCAGTACGTGCATCAGTTCAGGCCATTTTTCATATGGGTTTTCTGCGGAATAATTGGTTGCCTCGCCCGCCGTTGTTCCCCGCGCCGGAGGGAGGGAGGGAGGGAGGGAAAAGATGGCCAGCGCGGAGACCACGCGCAAAGGAAGGGCAGGACAGGGGCGAAGAAGCAAGCACCGAGACCACGCGCGAAGGGAGGGGCGGAGATGCAGAGCACAACGAGCAGCGCGCGGGAGCGTACCTCGTATATCCACTATCAACGACAGCAAAGCACGGGACTGCCCATCAGCGCGGAGAAGGGATCTTGCGGGGGTTTAAGATGCTGTGGTGATGTATCTGGGTGGGTACGTAAGCGACGGGCGGGGAGCGGAAGGAAGGATGACGCGGCGAGAAGGGAGAGGACGAGCGAAGGAGCGGGCGAGCAATGACGGTGAGGTAGAAAGGGGAAACACAGAGACCGCGGACAACGGACAACGGACAAGGAGAGCGAAGGGAGGGGCGGAAGGAGAAGGAGGCGAGCGTGGTCCGAGAAAGGACGCAAGCGGCGTGAAAGAAGAGACGTAGAGCAAGAACGCACCTCGCCCGCATGTTCTCTGCTTATCTGGTATCGCGAGCGCGGGCTGCCACTGGACGCGACAGATCGACGGACGGATGCTGCTAAAAGCGTTAGCACAGCAAGAAAGACAGGGGCGACAAGAAGGCGGGCGGGAGTGGAGGACGCCGGAAGGACAAGCACGTACGCAGCTCGCACGACGTATCGCCGTAAGCGCGGTATCCTGTTCTGGACGCGCGATACCCACTGCAGGCGGGGAGACATGTTGCATAGAGCGGAGAGACGAGCGACGGGCGATCGGGACGGCGCTTGACAGCGGAGTCGGCTGGAACGCATATAGAGTCGAGAGGCTGAGTCGCGCAGGCGGACGATTCGTGCGAGGCGCTGGACGCGAAGAGTGAGCCCCGCACATCACACATTCCGCAGAGACGGACACGTACACGAAACAAATCCGCCGCGCACCACCGATTCACCACGTCGGCGCTTCGTCTTGGCTGGCGCGCAAAACAGTACCAGTCTGCTGGGGCGAACACGGAGTCAGCATCATACGAGGCGAGGCGAGCAGGCAGAACGCACGACGGTATGCAGGCATATCTGCAGCGGTTGACAAAATCCAGAAAGACGCTGTCATTTTCGACTGACGCCGAAGGAAGACAAAGACGCGTGGCGATGCACCCGCGCATCACGGCCCGTGATCCGATCTTCTCTCTGCCAGCCTCGAACGTTACGCATCTATGCATCCACACTCCGCACTTCCTCCCTGCACCAATTCCGCATACAGTACGCGCTCCACAAAAATTTCCACAGGCACGGCGCAGTCCCTCCCTCCCATTGCCGCTTGCTTCAATTACGCCTGGCGACGATTCTTTCTTATCCTTTCTTCGTCCAAGTTCCTATTTGCTCCGTTGATGATGCAGATCCCCAACCTCCTCCACGGACCAACCGCCCCTTGCTCCTGTCTCCTATCTCCCTCTTCCTCTCCTTTTCTTCCTCTTTGCCACCCTTTTCCGCGTTACCACCCTCCGAATCCTCGCCCTCGCGCGCAGATCCTCGCCAGGCGCAAATATTGGAGATCTGCGCCGACGCAGGCAAGTATTCCATATCCGCGACGACGCACGCACGAAAATATCCGAGATCTGCGACGATCCGAAAACGCGCAAGAGCCTAGCGCCGTACACGCCTCCGTCCATCGTCCGCTCTGGCAGTCTGCGATCGTCCCATCTCCCTCGTCCGTCCATAGGCTTCTCCAACCCAATCTAGCCACCTTCCCTCCAAATTCAAATTCGCCTTCTATTCCTGAACGCTTCTACACTCCGTCGTCATCAATTTATTCTACTCGAATGTCCCCAACCCGAAACTTGAAGCCGTCTCACTCTCTTTGGCACTCATCAATGTCAACCACCGACGTTTCAATACCAGTTATTCTGCCTTACAAGGGCTTTTCAAGTTTAACCGGCATTCCACACGAGAGCGTGATTTTGCGGCCCTTTCAAGTCGAAAGGCTGTGTTTTTTCTGACACAATACTCAAGTGCTCGGCGCGTGCCCTGAGTTCCGGTTCGGCGACACGACTCCCACTCCCGGGCCCCGCTCCATCTGATTCCCAACACTCTAGAACCGGTGTACAAGTCCGAGCAACCTGAGCCAGCTACTTGCATCCGGAACCTGCTTAGTTTCCCGCCAGTGCTACTGTATGTCAATGGGCTCTCTGGGACGGTGTACGACCTCCGCGCTGCTTTCGCTAGTTTTACTTCGGCCATGCTAGGGAATATCTGGCAAACTTGCACACCATGTTGAAGAAGAGAAGGTTGGTCCTCTCGGGGACCAAGGTGGTGTCCAGGTCGTACCAGTAGTGCCGCCGAGCCGTAGAATGCCGTCCCCTTCTCAATGGTCAAGAGAAAGACTCTAGAAGTAGAATAATCAGTAGGATATGAATAATAAAACACTTAGCTTGATGAGGGCTCAAAATTCAGTGTGTGGGATGTGAGACGAGTGCAAACGATGGGATTGTCGTGGTAGGTGGGAGAGAAGGAAGGTGATTATGTAATGATCGGGACGGCTACTCTCGTGACACCGGAGCCCCGGAAGCGATGGGAACTAAACAAATGTATGTAAAATTTCCGTGATAAATCTGTTGGCTAATGCAAATCCTTCAGCGTGCCATGAACCGGGAATCTGCACAAAGATGTATAGGGAGACACGCTGCCCCGCTCAGTGCCGACAGTGGGTGCCCAATCCATGCCGAAGTCAATCCCCGGCGCAGTCCGAGTCCACGGCAGCATCCAGAATCACGATCGCCTCGAGATTGCTAAGGTGACGTGGCGTGTGATAAGTAAGAGGTCCAGAACACAGAGTGCCAAAGATAGTGGCTAAATAAAATGTGAGTATAATATAAAATCAGCCTAACCATTTCAAGAGCTCCAAAAGTCGTCAATTGCAGTGGAGAGCGAGTGGCTGCGGTGAATGAACAATACAGGTGAAGGCACGTAAATTGACGTGGAGGGAACGTGGAGGGAAAATGTTCAGCGCGGTGTTACCGCGTTTGGTCGGCACGTTCAACCGGACCGAGACCCGAAGGCGACGAGCTCGGCGAGTCGTGCTTCCACAATGTGCATATTGTCCTCGGACGAACAACACATCCTTCTATGTCCTTCCTTCTGTATACTATGTTCAGCAAGGGGGGTCGGACAGCTGAAGCCAACCTTGAAATCATTCTCTAGCACAGCTCTTCGATGCAAAGGTACGGATGTTCGCAATTGATGCGAGCCATCTTTCAAGTTCCAGCTAAGCAGTTGACGATCCTGCTGAGAATAGGCCGTTCTAAATTCTGTCAAGCTTCGGCGCTCAACTAACGTCCCCGGTGCAGTCGTTGATTGAGGCCTCCCGAGTACGCATGTTCAGACTCGTTCAACGCTCTCTCTGCACTCGTCACCATGTCTCAAAATCGGTCAAATGAATCGTCGGCTGGCAGCCCAGGGATAGTAAGTAGTCTTTTTTTCCCTGGTTCATTTGGAACGGCCAACTCCTGCAGGGCGCGATTTATCATTTCCACGTCACAACGTCGAGCAAGTTCAATGCACTGGTGCTCTCTCGCGCTGTTTCTCGTATATAACGGGCTAAACCCAAATTCGATCCTTCCAATGGGGCTCAACTGTCGATTTTTCCTTGGTCTTGCTGCCAGGCGTGGCAGCTTACCAAACGGCCCTGGTTTGAATGTGGCATCTCCACGCACGAGTCACCCCACCCAATTTCTAATCCTGTGCGCAATCATAATACCGGCCCTGACTGGCAATCTGGTCCCGCCCAATCGCTCGGGTCCGCCTGGCCCTCTACTTAGATATGTAGTATGTAGCGCACTTTGTGCGTGGGATAATCGCCCTCCCGAGCGTGTTGGCCGACATGATCCTCAGAATCTGCGTGCGTATCAAGGTGCTACAGTTCAATTTGATTTCCCATGTTACCTAGTGACTTCAAGTTGGTTCAAGTTGAGATATTCGTAAAACAATCTTTCTCCCTCGTCTGCGACTGTATCTCGCACCGCAGATTCGTATATGCGGAACACAGGCCATTGTCAGCTAATATAATCAGCACAGCCTTCAAAGATCCAGCACCCAAAACAGCCACAGAGCTCGAGTATACCCATCGAAGTTGACGATGACAATCACCAGCAGGGAGAACAGAACCTCAGTACCGTGAATTTGGTGGGAGTGTGCATAAAGTAACTTATGGGTCTAACTTTTAACTTAACTTACGCCTTCGGCTTGGCTGGCCGAACTTAACTTACCGGTCGTTTTCCCACGCTTGGTGCATTTAACTTATTCATGTGCTGACTTCTACAGTTCAGAACTTAGTGTTCATCATCCCTCAAATGTGTTCTTTCTACCTTAGTCTGGTTCATGCCTGTCCTCCTACGAAATTACATCACGTGGGCCTTTATTTTGTTTCCTGCTCACCAGATCACAGTTGGATTAGGGGCAGTCAGAGAAGACAGTTCTGGTCGGTTCTGGGGCGGTTCTCATGGTCGGTTCTCAAGACAGTTCTGGTTTATTGAATCGTGGTAGAATTGCTCAAAAACCAGAACCGTCTCGAATTGCAAAACCGCCTCCAGAGACAGTTCTGTAAAGTTTCCTATTCCGGTTTTCTCTTATCACAAATAAATGTAAAAAGGTAAGTTCATGAAAACCAAGAACGGTTGAGCGGGTGGCCACGTGTCCTAGCCGGAAGTTCCCGGCTGACGTAAACCTGACAAGTTTACGTTCGTGGGTTCGAATCCCACAGAACCGCGGGAGGGTTTACATGGCTAGACGATCGATTAGAGGGAACCAGCCGAATTTAGAAATGACAGGTACTATATCTGACTAGGAAGCTGGGCACACAAGGAAGCTGGGCACTTGCCAAATATCAGGATCACTAGTATCGGATGGTGAGGATCTGGACTTGTGGGAGGTAGTACGACCCCTGAGGACCACCCAGGTCAAATTTTGAGGCCGAATGATGTGTTGTTCGAAAGCTGTGTTTGGTTTGATGGCAGGCCGGACGGTGAGAAGATCATTTCGTTAACGCCGAGCAGCCATCTCACCTGTTTCTCGACCAATCCTTGGCCAATTCACTAGTTCTTTGGCTCGTTCTGATCGCCGAATGTATTGCACTAGTATCCCACATCAAGGGCTTCCAAAAAGTGCTCTTTCCTTGCTCAACCTTCATGAATAAACATTATCTGCCTTCAAGTATCCCACCGCTGCGACGTGTATATCAAACAGCCCTTTGACCCTACCGGTCTAGACCTTCACCTGATTCATTATGATGTATAAAGCTTCAATATAGAACGTATACCGCTATTATATCTGTCTGATACTTCTCTCAACGTTGACCATGCACCAAATCACCCCATTTTCACTAGTAACAATGTCTAAATGCCGGGTTCTCGACAGTTCGACTCAGGAGTGGAACAAAGGGCCTGGATATATTATGAAGCTCTCCTAAGCTTATTTTGGGCAATTACACCCTCTCACTGTTGCGCTGCAGTCGTTTGATCAGCAGTTTGGATCCCGTTGCATGCGCCTGGCATTGGGAGCACTCAACTGTACCATTTGTCTAGGTCCAACATACCTTTTTACCATCTCAAATATTGTAGTTGGATCCCTTGAACATCATAGAGCAGCATAATGGCATTAAATGAGCCGATAACAATGGATTTGTGTGGGTGCCCATAATTGCCTGTTCGGGAGTTTCGCCCGAACTAAATTCACTGCGGTTTCAAATCTTCCCCAAATGCGCCCCAAATAGGCTCAACCTGTTCTCAGAATGCACGCCTACCATCTGGGACTTTCGGATATTCACAAAAATCCTGGAGGGAGTTGTGAACAGGTCAAAAGCCCTAAGCTGCCCAGGTTCCCAGCGCCATATGGTAGCCAGCCATGAAAACAATGTGTTCCATCGAATTATTGAGTGAAAATTTGTGGTGCCGCCCCTGAGAGGAAAACAAAGGTATCATCAGTGAATAACACTGATGCCCCTGGCGATCTTTCAGGACAGCAGGATTCCAGATATTTGCCCCACCGAAACCCTCTGGTGTGGTCACGTGGACACCAAGTGCTTGTAAGCAAGTGCGATCGATAAGGAACTGCGTCTCTGTGTGCTCCTCTGTAGACTCAGGCGGCCTTACCATGATTATCTTCACTCTGGCACTCAAGATCCTAGGTACCTTAACGATAATATCAACATAGACTAGCCTACTCCCCTCCTGCGGCTCCATTATTTGCTCGTCAATCATGTCTAGTATTCCAAAGTCTTCGACCTCAACATCTCTTGTCAACCCACAACATAGATAATTATGCAGTGCCTCACCCGAATATATGCATTTTAACCTTTCATAACTAGTGTTCACTCAGAGCCGCTACCACAAATTCATGTGCAATATCTGCCCAGGTGCCAACTACGTCTCGTTAAGCAAGGCCATCGGCCACGAGGATGCAACAACTCATATTAATCGTGTTCGAACCATGGATCACCCTAATGAACTGTCAAGTCCTCGCCGTGGCCAGGGACAGGAGGAATCAGATGAGGAAAAGTCTGTGCCAGGTACCCCTGACAGCGGTCCGCTTCCCTGATTTCCCTCCCCGCTTCTGGTTGGCTATCCAAATTCCATCCATGGTCCAGCCCTGCCCACCGACGATGACAATCAGATATATGATAACTTCGCTGGCGAACTAGGGTTAGAGATTATGACGAGAGTGCAGACTTCGATGGCTTCAATGGTTCAGACGATACTTCTGATCAGCATGCATCGGAATCAGAGGAGGAAAATGCTCTGCTGTCAGATGGAATTCTCCTAGGTCATGACAGCCGTTTTTTGGAGCAGCAAAAATGTGATTCACACTTTGTTATGAATTCCGTAGGCGCTGACACTCTTTCAGCCTTTGCTCCAGAAGTACCACCGAAGGTTACTGATGGTGACGACTGGTGGTGGCGCAGCAAACAGGTACACTTGTGAATCCTATTTACTGTTCTTTATCCTCATCGCCCTACTAGGAATGCCTGCTCGATGTCATGAGCGGGTTTCCCCGATCATGCTTCTCGGAGAAGGAACTTAATGCTACACGATGGTATGCACGTAAGAATGGAGTGAGCTCCATCAAGCAAGTCAAAAATCACCGAAAGAGTATTCTCAATGTGGCTGGTCTTGACACCGTGCTTATTGATGGCGAGCTCGGGAATTGTTTTGCCGTGAATGACTGGCACAAGATCATTCAACACGTGCTTTTTCAATCACGTAGTTGTATCTTGTACTAACCCTTTCTGCAGGAATTTTCCAATCCCCTGGTTCGCCCAAAAATGCATCTGTATCCTGAGGATACTGGAGAACAATTAGAAGAAGCACGCCAGGCTGCCAAGTGGAAAGATGAGGTTGACGGTAACATTGCAGGGCCAATGGCCTGTGGCGCTGACAGAAAGGATTACTACGTTGAGGAAGTCTGCTTTGCCAACTTGAACACAACGACTGTGGTGCCAGTAATGCCCATGCGTTGGTTTACACGGAATGGAGAGATTTGGGCTGAGGTCCATTTAATGCGCCTCACAGCTGACAGAGAGGAATTTGTCATAGATGGATGATTGGGCGGCTGTATTGAGCTGCCGCTCTCAACCTTCTTCCTCTCTGTTATTGATTTTCAGTACAAGGCCTGTCAAAAGCGCTATGGAGTACCGGCACCGGACAAGATTAAAGGTCTTATGCACACTATTTATTCACCGATCTATCTCAACATCATTGCAGGAATATTGTGTTCCAACTTGGAAGCAGGAGTCACTGAAGTAAAGCCATGGAAAGAACCTCCGGTAAATCCGAACAGCTGCAATCGACCCCCTCCAAAAGCCAGACCACGTGCCATCAACTGCACGTGCGAGAGCGCGTCCAGTGGCATTTCAAAGGCATTTTGACGCGTCTTTCGCTAATTTAGTCTAGATACATGGTATTTGAATTACTATCGGCCCATGTACGCGGATTTTTCCTTCTCCTCTTGTCCGTCCCAATATCCCCACCTATTTTCTCAATTTTTGCGAATGCACCTTCGAAAACTGCCGCCAAGTTGGGGTGAACTCCGTGTGGATTGTCTATAGCACCCATCATCTCCTCGCAGCAGCGCTTTAAGTGAATTTTTCAGCCTTCAGTGAATATAACGAGGTGGAATTTTGTTAAGGATTTTGGCGTAGAGGAGTCGGTGGCATCGGTGGCATACCTGTGGGGGCCATATTGAATAGTTGTGGGGGGTGCTCTTGACTCGGTGAGTGATGTGGCCTGCTTCCGTGGTCGAAATACACCACAAAAACCGAATATATCGGTCGTAGCTCTTAGTGCAGGAGAAAGACGCGCTCGAAAGACATGGAATCCATTTTTGGTATCATGAGCGTATCTACACGTGATCTGGCTTTTGGAGGGGGTCGATTGCTCGAGACGTAAATCCGTGGCGGTTAAAGGCAGGTGGTCTTCGAGTACACTCAGCCCCTCTTTGGTCATACTGTGACGACACATCTGGCAATGTGTGAAAAAGTGGAACAAGCACAACTCAATTCTGTTCACACTGGCTGGACTTCCACGAGAATATACACAGATGCTGTACAATGTCCACTTCATTTGCACCTCCAACTTATCACCGCCGCTGGAGATGATGGAAGCGGTGAAAACAATGCTGCAGTAGGTTTTTTCTATGATGTTGCTTATCAGAAGCTTAAAAATACAGGGAGGCCCGAGACGAAGGAATCAAGGTCTGGGATTGTGTCTACAAGGAGTACATCCTGCTCATATCTTGGCTTCTGGCCTTTCAAGGCGATAATCCGATGTCAAGCGAGTTTGCATCACATATCGGGATGACCGGTAACTATTTCTGCCGGGTTTGTCATGCAAGATCTGCCAAAAAAAGTCGCACACCAGGAGACGCAGGCGAAATTGACCGGTTGAAAGACTTCATGACTGTGAGTCCTGTCCATGCGGATTTTAACTTTCCAGGTATTCATATTATTGTATAGACGGGGAAGCCAAGAACGAAGGCAGAAACCATCGCAGACCTAAATTCACAGCTTAAACGTGTCCTCAGTAGCACACCAAGTGCAGTTGAGGGCATGGCAACTGACACTGGCCCGAAGGACAAGTATTTTCAACATTTCGTTGACAAGCTTCAGGTCGCATCCAACAAGCTGAAGGATCAACAGAAGCAGTCAGGATATATTCCTTCAGGGGGCATCTCGAAGGCTGATGAAGTGAAGGCCATGCTTCACAGACTTGAACGGAGATGCCCGATAATATCTTTAACCCGGTCCTTTCCATTCTCGGTAGGTCTTCGCTTACATTATGGGTGTCTTGGATGCTAACACACGGTAATTTATTCTAGATTTCGATGCAAACGGTGACTCGCCTGTCGAGATTCTCCATGTTGTGCTCTTGGGAGTGGTCAAGTATTGGTGGTGTGACGCGGTCTCGAGACAAAATTCAGAAGGCAAGGAAGAGCTGAAGGCACGGATCTCAAGTATTGATGTTGCTGGGCTCAACTCCTCTCCACTTCGGGGAAACATGTATGTTCAGTATGCAGGCTCCCTCGTTGGCCGGGACTTTCGGGTCATGCTTCAGATTGCTTTGGTTGTCCTTCACGGCCTTATCCCCCCTGCCCATTATGAAGGATGGGTTGCTCTTGGTAAACTTGCGCCACTCATGTTTCAACCGGTGATTGACCATCTACCAACATATTTTGTGCGTGACTCCCCAGTCAAGATTGAATTCAATTGAATTAACGTGCACATCTTTAGACCACATTGAAAAATGCGGTTACAGATTTCATGGCTGCGACAGCACTTTGGAACATGCAGTGGTTCAACAAACCAAAATTTCACCTCTTTGTTCACCTTGTCGAGCATATTCGGTGTTTCGGTCCGCTAATTCTTTACGCGACAGAAACATTTGAGTCATACAATTTGGTAATTCGGTTGCGAAGCATCCATTCAACGAAACAGGCACCAAGCTTGGACATTGGCTCGGCCTTCAGTCATCTTTACGCAATATGCCATCTGGTTAGTGGCGGGTTCGTACTTCAGGACACCAAAGGGAACACGTTGGGAACTCCGAGACAGGCTGGGCGAGAGGTACTTGCACTTCTACAAGACTCTGAGTTTCTCGGGTTCATGTCAATGAATGGTGTACTTCCATTGACAACATCTTGTAAACATCAGAATCTCAGGGCCCCTTGTTCCGCACCACCACAACGGTCGGATTTCCCACGCCGCTGGGAAGGGTACGCCTCCCTGCTAGACGATGACGGCGACGCCTGCGGGTCGCCTGAGCCTGGCAGGGATGCGCAGACACCGCTCACCCCCCGAGACGTCACCGATACGTCGGCTACAGCGCCGCCATGAACAATTGTAAAAGATGATCCGTGTCCCATAACATCACATACATTCAAACCCAAAGAAGTCCCGCATGCACCGCCGACTAATACCTTACCTCACGATGACCCCCTCCACCGAGCGTCGAGCGAGCCCACCCCCGAGCCCATGCGGCACTCCCTCCATCCCTCCTCGCCACTCCGCTCTTTGTGCTGCTCATACGGCGAATTTCTGAACGCCGAGTGCCGCGTGAGCCGCCGAAGAACACCCGGTACTGGTTTTTCCTCGCCCCAAGCGGGATATTCGGGCCCAGAGACCCGGAACAATGACACAGGTAAACTGTGGGCTCCGGTCCCACCTCCAGTCCACCTGCGTCATCGCTGCGTGCGGATAATGTGGACAATGCGGAGTCACACGGCATGCAAAGACGTGGCATTTTTCGCCGCATGTCCCGATTTTTTTCCCATCCCCTCCTCGCTATCTTCCCGGCGTCGACGTCGCACACCCTCGAGGATAACCCCGCCGCCCTGCCACACAAAGACACCCCCCCCGGTGCTGGCCACCGTGGGGATTGTCTTTGTCTCGGAGACGACAGTATTGTACACCGAGTCACTGAGACCAACCACACAAGCCTGGAGCATTATTCTTGTGTGAAATACGCGCGGAAATACCGCCTCGCCCCCAGTGTCCCTAGCCCGCAGCCGCAGCCCAAGAACTTCGCATCACTTCGATGCAGATTCTGGGGAGAAAATTGCCCGCATTTCGCCGACTCTTTGTTCTCACTATCGTTAAATATTTGACTCGGAGGCGAGTACTCCCCACCCCAAACGCACTACAACTCCCAAGCTTATCTTCTACTCTCAACTCTCAGACCTCTACCAATCCCAATGGCCATCACCCGTAACAGCAGCACTCGCTTGTCCTCCCCGACCCCGTCGGAGAACAGTGACATGTACTACGATAACTTCGACAGTCCCTCACCTGCGCCCTCCTAGACCGCAGACGCGTTCGGCTGGGACAGAGACGCGACCCCAGCGCCCATGGGGTCGTGCGACACTACCCCCACGCCTCAGGCTGCGCGCCACTCCTCCCCCGCGTCGGCGGTGGAGATCGCTAGGGAGGACTTTCCCCAGCTCGAAGCCCCGGCCCCAGCCGCGGTAGCCAAGACCCACGGCAAAGTCGCGAAAGGTAAGAAAGGAAAGGGCAAGGCCAAAGACACCAGTATGTTACATGGACCAAACCACCTCTCGCTGCTGACGCGCCCCGTAGCTGCCGCCGCCCCTGCCACCCACGACAGCGACACCGAGGATCACATCCTTGCCGCCGACCTGGCGCGCGCCACTGCGGCCTCCCTCGGAGCTCAGACACTGCTCGACCACGCCACAGCGGGAGCCACATCGTGTAAGCCGTACGCACACTTATCCCACACACAACTAATACGCTTGTAGCCAACGCTGTCACCGCTACTCGCGACCGTGACGCTGAGGACCCCTTCTTCATCGCGGACCTAGAGCTCGCCACCGCCGCCTCCCTCGCTGAGCAGGCAGCGCCCGTCAACGCGACCGCCGGAGCCTCGTCGTCGCACCGCCCGGACACTGGCCCCGGATCTCCACCCAAGCGCTTGCACGCGAACACCGCCGGCGACGCCGCCCCCGCCCCCTTCGCTGTAGGAGCCGCCGCCCAAGTCGCCACCCCTGCTGCAACGCCCGCTCAGCTCGTGCCCGCCTCCGCCACATTTGCCCAAGCCGTCATTGCTGCGCCCACGGCGCCTGTCCTACCCGCCACAGCCGTGCCTGCCCAGACCCGCTGCCCCCGCCCAGCTCGCTGCTGCTGCCCCCGCCCAACCCCCTGCTGCGGCGCCCGCCCAGCCCGTCGCTGCCGCTGCCCTGCCTCCAATGTGGTTGACAGCAGACGGCCTTCCCCCCCGAGGCTCGTACACCCCCACCCCCGCCGGAGGTTTTCACGCCATCATTTACTCGCCAGAGTTGCTACTCCAGGGCGTACCCCCCGACCTCATTCAGATGTACGACGCAGTCCCATTCCCCAAGATATTCCTGGTCGTGAGCGGCGGGAATGGCGCTGTCATGCGGACCCATGGCCTCATCCGTGATGCGATAGGCAATTATATCAATATCGATCCGACCGGCTTCACCCTTGGCACCCCAGATACTTTATTAGCTCAACTTAAGTTCGGAGCGATCCCATCCCTTTTGAAACTTGAAGTTCCCCGAAGGATGTTAAGTTCCGTTACCATATTATAAACACAGTGCTATCCAGATCTTACCTGCTATTGGGGTGATCAGGGAACTCAAGTTCGGCTCAAACTCAAGTTCGGCCACAATTTAAATTCGGGCCCAACTCAAGTTCGGCCACAACTTGAATTACAAGTCAACTTCAAGTTCGGCCACAACTTAAAAGTCCACAACTTCAAGTTCGTAAATGACTAAGATGATAAAATTCGGGGGAAAAAAACACAAATCATTGGTGCCCCGACTTCAAGCTTGCAATTCTTCTAGCTATCAAGTTCTAACTGAAATTCAGTCCCGTATAAATGAGCGAAAAACAGACAAAGCCTACCTCTTCGATTTCTTTGCTTTCGCCGGGCTCCTCACACTGTAGCTGTATCTGATACCTATTAGCACAAATAGACAAGCAGAACGAGCAGATAAAGGCTTACCCTGGTTTCCGCTTGGGTTCCTTTGCTCGGGCTTCCGCTTCCTGTTTGCGTTCTAGAGCGGCGTCCTGTAATGCCACATCAATCGGATTACATAAGCCTTAGGACGAATTAGGAAGGCCTACCGCTGGCGTTTTGCGTGCTCTCGTAGCGCGCCGAGGGGCAGACGGTCCGGAGTCTTCACCATCTAGCTGCTCTTCCGCCTTGCGCTTCCTCCCACGTGGCGCCTTGACCGGGATTCTGGGGTGAGGACCGTCGGATCCCGATGGTCCATCGTGCGGCGGCGATTCGGGGCGCGGAGCGGGAGACGCGGGGTGAGGGCGAGGGGATTTGGGGGGCGGAGAGGGAGACGCGGGGCGAGGGCGCAGCAATTCGGGAGGCGGAGATGGAGACGCGCAAGGGTGAGGTGATTCAGGGCGTGGCGAGGGAGACGCAGGGCGAGTGCGAGGGCGAGGGCGAGGGCGAGGGCGAGGGGATTCGGGGGCAGAGAGGGAGACGCGGGGTGAGGGCGAGGGGATTCGGGGGGCGGAGAGGGAGATGCGGAGCGAGGGCGTGGCGATTCGGGGGGTGGAGAGGGAGACGCGGGGCGAGGGCGAGGGGATTCGGGGGGCGGAGAGGGAGATGCGGAGCGAGGGCGCGGCGATTCGGGGGGTGGAGAGGGAGACGCGGAGCGAGGGCGAGGCTTGCGGAAGAAGCCTGATGTGCCAACGCCAGCGACCGAAGCCAGCGTCTTGGCCAGCTCAGCCCGCTGTGGGTACGACAGAGTTTCGACACCCTCCAGGGTGAAACCGGGTGGGAGAAGTGTGGTATCGTAATATGCGTCCGGCGCAGCGATGATTGCTGCCCAGGGTATTTCGCCACTGCCAAAGGCGACCTCTGTTTTTTGTGAAGTTAGTACGTGATTGTTCGTCAATGGGAACGGGCACACCATAGGACTCTGCTAAAAACCCCATCACTTTCTTTGTGAGGACGTTGGGGGATATGTCGTCAAGCTCCTCGGGCTTGAGGTCGAAAAGAGGGGCCTTGATGCAATCTCGACGGGCAGCCGCGTAGTCTATCCGCGAGTCAGAATACGTTGTTACATGGTTTTTGCTAACTGACCTTGGAGCGGCTTCTCCGCCCATGCATACATAGCGTCCACATTCTCTTTGACAAGTGGCCCGTACTGCGTCTTGAACGCATGGCGAAGGCGGATGTCTTCGGGAACACCCTCGGCCCTACCCTCACCATGAGTCGTATGCAAGACGGAGTAAGTAGATAACGTACCACTCAAAGTGTAGCTGCCCCTTGTCGTTGACCCAAGCCATTAACATGGTCGCCACAAATGGGCGGAATTTGCCACTGGTGTGCAGCGTGTCCACCATGTGCTTGAATCCGCTTGCCACAAGCTTTTGGCGTCTGAGGAAGTGTCAGTCGGTGGCGCAGCACAGGGCAGTCTCGAAAGCTTACTCTTCCCAATCGACACCCTCCTCAGCTCCTGCCGCCGCATCCCACGCAGCGTGATCCTCGTTGGCCCAAAGCAGTGCCTCCGCTCTGCGAAACCCGCCACCGGGGTTTGTAACGCCCGGCAAAGTCTTCGAATGCTCGAAAATGATGTCGTGGCGATCATCTCGAAACTTGTCGCGGCCCGTGTATGCGGTCAGGCCAAGCAACTTTACAAGTGCGCTGGGCGCTGGGATAGCTTCGCCCGCCGCCTCCTGCTTGGGCCTCTGTTTCAATTTGGTGGCTGACCGCTTGTTGCTGATTACCCTCTGGATTGCCTGTTTTGTAGCCGCGTTAGAGATTGTCTCTAAAGCACGAGTAAGCAGCACTTACAATTCGCCACCCTGCCTTGCTATATCCCCGAAGGAGACCTGTGCGCCCACCCTCGTCCTCGTCCTGGTCGCTCTCGTCGTCATCGTCATTGTCCGTGCTTCTTTTCTTGTTTTTCTGAGGATTGGCTGCTTTCCAGGTGGCAACGAGCGCAGGTAGGGTGGCCTCCTCTGCCCGGTCCCCGGGCTGCACCTGGTGCAGGAATGGTTTGGCGGCAAAGGCGTCGGTTTTCACCTGGTCGTAAAAGTCGTCCGCAGCTTTGCGCGACAGAGCCGCAAGATCGACACCGTGGAGGGCGACGCCGTGGAGCCAGCTGCGCTGGTGATCGTTGAGCTTAGGCACGGCAACCTCCTCGCCTTTGGTGGTGGCAACGTTGGCTAAGCCCGGGAATGGCATGATGTCGGGGATCGCCGTTTCGTCGTACGGCTTGTACATGTTTTTTGGAGCCTTCGTTTGGCTCTCTTTCGTGGCCTTCGAGCGACCCATCGTTATGAGTGGGAAGGATTGGGATGGAGGCGTCTGGTGCGGAGTCACAAGTGGAAGGGCTCGGGTCGGAAGGGAGAAGATGCGCGGGGCAGAGGTGACTATAGTGGTGAAGGTCAAGTTAATGAGGGATCGAGACGAAAGGGAGTGAAATGCCACCTACACAAAGCGCAACTCCGAGACACAATGGAAAGTTTGATGTGGCCCGGCTGAGGAACCACCTGAGCGCCTGCATTTGAATTCAAGACCACAGAACTTACCTGAAGCGGATGTCAAAGCGTAGAATGCTTGCGCTCAAGTTGAAGATCGATCACAGCGCTTGCCAAATTGGTTGGCTGGCTGAAAAAACTATATAAGTGGCTGCAATCCAACTGAGGAGCGCTCCATACCTCTCATCCTCATGCCCATAATTTCGTTGCAAGAAACCGAGCGCCTTTTCGGCGTGGGGATCCGACCTGCCAACGACACGAATGTTCGCCACCGTGCCATTTTGCGCAAGGCGCTGGAGGCGTACCCCATCGAACATCTGCAGGATATCTTTGAGCGACTCACGCGACTACGGGTAGCAATGGGCACATCACTCACGTTCAGCCAATTCGGTCAAATCCAATCCAATTATGTATGTATTCCTCCCGACCACCAAACCCGCGGACTAATGCACTACCAGATGCACAACGGCTCCTTGGTTCGCCGACAGACTGATCCTCCGAGCGCTGAGGTGCGAATGGCTCTGCGGGCGTACCGGGACGCATACGACGCCTACTTCAAGCAGCACGGCAATGGATACGCCGTCCGCAACCCCCATGCCCTTCTTCAGCTGCAGGCGGCAGAGCAGACGTGGCATGATTGGGTTGTGCGTTATCGTGCGTCTCGTGGAATGCCTGCCCGACCAAACTGGGCTTTCGAGCCTCTTCCTGGTCTCCAGCGGGTACAGATCCAGCTCCAGCCCGCTGCGCCCCGCGTCCTACCAGCCACTCCACGCCGTCTCGCGAGGCGCAACTTTGTCCCGCTTCCCACCCCTCCCTTCAGCTCTCCCGTAATCCCCAGCCGTCCCAGCTCTCCCGTCCACCCTACTTTTGCACCCCTCGGGTCCCAGCTGCACCCCATTCACGTCTCCGATGCCGAGACCCCGTGTCGTTCCAACAAGAGGAAGCGGTGTGTCACCCATATCAATTTTTTGGGTGTTATCGACATTTCAGATGATGACCCCGCCGAGGCCTCGCGCCCACGAAAGAAGATGAAGTCCTTGGGGGTGGTCATCGACCTGACAGATTGACGCGAGACCTGCAAGAAGATGGAATAGTTAGCGTTCTTGAATAGTGACGACATAGAATTCATTTACCTTCATATATCTGCAGCAGATGGCGCGTGCACGGCCAAGGCCTGAATACAATTGGGTAGGCTTACGAGGGCTCTTTGGCAAGCGTCAGTTACTGTCAATACCGCCTTGGGAGAGACAGCCCTCACCAATAAAGAGATGAGTATCACGCCGGCCCGGCAACGGTGTAGCGGTCCAGAATCGTTGACGAACCCCGCGCATGCTACGCTAGACACGGGCGGGGGGCGATATGAGGATCTGGCGAGGGCTGACAGAATGTCGAGCCAAAAGAAAAGACTGACTGAAAGTCGAGCCGACGCACTGTCAAAGCATTAGTTCTAGGGGAGTGCGAAGCTGCCGGCTATCGTGCTCACCAGTCCACTGTCTTACTCCAGGATAAGCGAGAAACGAAGGCCAACATGAAAGTCGGGCCCAGGCTGACAGAATGTCGAGCCAAGGGAAGGCACGCTGACTGAAAGTCAAGCGCGCGGTGTGGGGTCCAGCCCAGGCGAGACGGGCGCCGGTCGGGTGTAGCAGGATGAGGCGATGGTGGCATCGGTCGGGTCCAGCCCAGGACGGGCGTCAGTGTTTGGAGCGTCAAGGGCAAGGGCGTTGACGTGGGTGCAGAGACGACGCTGTCGACATGGCCAAGAGTGATTAGATCAGATATTTTCGTACAATTCCCAATTTGGACACAAGACTGAATTTTCGCTATGTACGACACAGTATGTCAAGATGCAATAACACGACTACATGGTATATAGACGAATGAAGCACTCCATGCGTCGCTATTCAGCAGTCCACGAGACGCAGCGGGACGACAGCAGCCCGACCAAAATACTCCCAAAACGTCTGGGTGTAGACGTGGCAGACGGCGACTTCCAAGCGCTCCATATCGGCAGGCGACCAGGGCAAATCAGTAGCGGGGATGCGCCGGATAATGTTGGGGATGGGGGACTTGGTGGTCCAATCCAGCATGAGCACTGCCGTCCTCTTGGCATACTCGTGGCGCTCCTGGATCGACCCCGACGCCCAGCCGCGATTGGCCATCGCAATGGGTATCTCCAAAAGTTGATGGCCCGCAAAGCAATTCTTGACCGCCTCGAGCCGCTCCTTCTGAGACGCCCGCTTGTCCAGAGTGGCAAGCTCGAAGCGGAAGCTGGTTTCCGCGACCTGCCAGACGATGTCGCGGGTTTCCTTGGTGGTGAACTGCATGAGGCGCTCGGGTGGACAGGCAACATCCCCAAGATATCGATGCTGGATGCCTGCAATGCGGGGCGGATGCGCTCCTCGAGCGACACGCTCCGCCGACCGTGTCTGGAGTCGGTCTTGCCGCGCGCCTTCAACAACCCCTCAAGGACGTCCCGCCATTGCTGGCCGCTCAGCAATACAGCCTGCCCTGGCTGGGACAGCATGTAGAGGAACGCGTCTCGGAGCAGGGTCCAATGAGTCAGTCCCTTGCGGCGCCGCTCGGGGTTTGAATTCATGAAGAGGGCGGGCTCGGGCAGGACATATCGTCTGTCCGCGGAATCTTCGGAGTACGGGGCGACCGCCTGGTCCACGTCTGCCAGCGCATTGGCCCAGATGGTGATCGAAGGCGGCAGGTCCTCATCCGGGAAAGCATGAAACTTATCCCGCCCGCCGCTCTGTACGTGCACGGCATTTCGTGGGTTGGCGGGTTTTCGCGGGCTCGTTTCGGGATCTATAATATGATCAGTGCCAATAAATGTATCGCGTCGAAGATACGCACATGGAGCAGCACGCCGCTGCTTACTCTTTGCTCGGGCGGCAGGCGCGTCATCCGGGGGGCGGCAGACCGGGAGCTGCTGGCAACTGGAGGGGGCTCAGCGACCGAGGTGGGCCCTACGCCGGAACGGGAGCTGTTGGTAACGGAAGGCAGGGAAACATTGCTTGCAAAGGGGTCGGTATACCAGGGGTTGTGACGGGCAGCGGCATGAAGAGCCTCGATTTTCGAGTCGGTATCGTTGCCGCTATAAATGACCAGGGGAGCTCCTTCGACTTCGCCGTCGTCGAGTGCGCCTTGTACGATGTGCTGGGGCTCCCGCAAGTTGACAAGGGCGAGGATGTTTTCCGCATCAAACGTGTGTGTCGGACGCAGAAGCCAGAATGGCAGGCACGCAGTCCACATCTGGCGGGCGATCCCTGGAGTGAAAGTGAACGCGCCTATGCAGCTTGCAACAGGAGTGTTGGCGGGGGGACCGTCAAGGTTTTCGAGAATCCGCGGCTTGTAAATGGTCATATAATTGTATAACGCGTCGAGCTGGAGGAATGTGCGCTGGAGGGCGGTGAGCGCAAACACCATTTTTTTGTACTTGGTGGGGAGCGCTTGAAGATGGTCCAGCAGCGTCAGCAAAACTTGAATTAATTCGCCGAAAAGAGGAATGGTATTTCGGGGAGACTCGCGCCGCAACTTGGTGCACGCGTCGATGAGTGCATTGATCGGGGGTAGAAGTTTGTTGATGAATCGGCGGTCGAGGCGCCCGAGTCCTCGCGTCAACGAATTGCCCACCACGAAATCGGCTGGAGAAGGATTGGCCCACATGATGGAGAGGTCGGGGCGCGCGTCTTTCGTGGAAATGGCGGGGAAGTGGCAGAAACGTTGACTCCATGCCTGGGGCCATTGCATTGGGTCATCCGTGCCGTACCGCATGTTGGATCGGAGGTACAGCGCGTGGGGCAGCTCGAGAGACGGAAGGGCGGGGACGTAGTCGGTGTTGGTGGTGATGTAGTAGGTTTCCCCGCCGAGCGTAGCAATAGCAGCGACCCTCCCGTCGTATGGGCCGAGCGCCCTCGCTAAATTCCGGTTTCTGAGGATATCCAGCGGCTGGTTATGCAGGAGCGGGTCGCGGGCCCAGTAAGACATGGCGTGAAGCGAATCCGACAGCACGTCTGGATCAGAATCAGCGGATTGCGACTGAAAGTCGGCAACCCTCGCCAACAATCCGACTGAAAGTCGGGATCGCGCGCGACGACGTGGTCAAGAGCAGCTAATTGTTGTTAGCATTGACTCAGCTCAGATGAAGACGAGGACTTACTTTGATAATCTGGGGCAGCGTGCGCCGAGACGTCGGGACTTGAAGGTTTGTTGGCCGGGGCGGACTTGAGAGAGAGAAAAAGCAATGGGCGATCCGATCAATATGGGATCATAACACGACCAACCAGCTGATTCTCACGATCACCCTCCTCTTCCTCCACCATCCTCTTCTCTCTCCGCCGACCGCAAGACACTCAGTGTGCAAGACAACGACGCCCGTCCTGGGCTGGACCCAGCCGACGCCACCATCGCCTCATCCTGCTACACCCGACCGGCGCCCGTCTCGCCTGGGCTGGACCCCACACCGCGCGCTTGACTTTCAGTCAGCGTGCCTTCCCTTGGCTCGACATTTTGTCAGCCTGGGCCCGACTCTCATGTCGGCCCTCGTGCCGCGCGCTTTTGTTTTTATGTACATTGTAAATGGGTATTGCTATTACTGTAAATTACTACTTTGGTCACAAACAAAACGATTTCTAGATCCTTTTGAGACGACCTCAAGACGCAATCCATCGAACTTGGGCCTTAATTGACGTGCCACCGAACGCCCGAGGGGACGTAGCTGTGCTTCAGCCTTGTATAGCCAAGTCGGCCACCATCAAACACGCTTTGACCTACCAAGGTACTTTTACCACTCTGTCCTTGCAAATTTGATGCTCATCGCTGGCGTGAAAGGTCCTACGACTTCTTCGTCACCCTCCACTGCTCTCGATGAAACGTGTCGTCCAAAAAGGAGACAAGTCCGCCCGCAAAAATGTGCCGAGTTCAACGTTGCTCCCCAGCAAAGCACCGACTTTCACAGTAACGTACCACACAGGTGAGCCTACGTCTGGCTATCCGGGACTTAGACTCAAGCCCAAAACAGGTTCCGCCACTCCAGATACTCAAGAGCGCTATCGCCCAAACACTCGACCCACCACGGTGGCACAGCCCCCCTCCTTCGATGATTCGACCGCCATCGACGATGAGCCAAGGCTCCCATTTCCAGATGCAGCTGCAGACGCTGCAAGCGAGATGCCCGCGTATGAAACAACGACACCGTGCGATGAGAACGGTGCCAAAAAGACGCGAGCAGTGAGCCATCATTTTCTGCGCTTTGACGCAATAAATTGACTTCAGATTAAGACCGTAGCCCTCATGAACGAGCTCAAGGCCGAAGAGGCCGTCTTCCTTCAAAGTCTCCTCTCCCACCATTACCACCCGCTCCTTCTTACGCCGTGCTCCTGTGGCAAGCACGACCGGAAGATTGGCTGCAGTGACTGCCTGGATTCGTTGTTGTTGTGCCGCCAATGCTGGCTCGACAAGCACCGCACGATGCCCACGCACTGGGCCCTTGTTTGGAACGCGACGGACCGATTCTTTGAGAAGAGCGACTTTTGTCGCGTCAAGAAGAATGCGGTGATTGGACTTGGCCACTACGGTCAACGGTGCCCCGAGGCGGAACTGGCGCGCACGTTCACATTAGTGGACTCAAATGGCATCCATGCCACCGCGCTCGCCTTCTGTCGATGCCCAACTGCTGATGGGCGGCGCGGCGCCCCTGAGTTCCAACAACTCCTGCGCGCCGGCATTTTTCCCGGCAGTGTCAAGGAGCCAAAGACGGGCTATACACTCGGGATGCTCGAATACTACCGCCAGTTCCGCAGCCAAGGGAAAGGCTCTGCATACAACTTTGTGCATGTGCTGCGGCGCATGGCCGATCCCTTCTTCATGGGCTCAGTACCGGTACGTTTATCAATAGTTTGAACGATGCGCAAGACTGATACTTGTTATAGGACATTTACATCAACTTCATGGCAATAACACGATTCCACCAGCACCTGGATATCGTCATGAAGCGCGGGCATGCACACGCACCTGATGTCGCCCTTCCCGGGGAAGTCGGCCGCCCGTACCCCAATCGCCCGATCGGCTATTTGGGTCTGCAATGCGCAGCATGTCCAGAGAGGGGCGTCAACATGCCCCTCATTGTTAACGTACCAAAATACCTTCGGTGAGCGGCGAACACGACCAACGAGACAACGCTGATGATCAGCAGACACCTGGTTTCACAGCATTTCACGCTGGACGGGAACTTCAAAGCCAATTTGTTCTTCAAACGCGACGACGGCAGTGACACGGCCCTCACGGACGGCAAGATGTACTTTCCCCTACAATCGGAGTTCGACACGATTGCGAAGTCGTACGTCATCCCCGACGAAGATAAGGTATGTTTTGTGTCCGTGTTACTGGCCGCGCCGCTGAGGACGCCCGCAGGAAGTTCCATGCAGGGTGCACATCGGATCCATTCGGCACCAGGGACAAATCAAGTATGGAAACACTGCGATTAGCGGTGTCGTTGCGAGCGCTTGCGATCATGCTGTCGCAGGGGCATTTGTCGACATGCCTAATGGTGAAGCGTGAGTTTTCTTTTCGGTCGCTGAGATGACGCGCTCATGTATCCGAATAGTTTTGCGCTTGGCACTTTTGCGCAACGAGAGCATCTGAGGCACACCAACTCGCCGCCGCACCCACCAGCATCAAAGACGCCTACCGTTGCTAGCTACGATAGCTACTGCTCGTTTGTAGTGCACCAGGTGAAACGAGCCATCACGCTCTTCCCGAAGGAAACCTGGCTCCACGAGCTGCTAGCTACAATCGAAGGCCAGATTCCCGCCGACCACATCAACGGGCACGGAGTTAGCTGCCAGGCTCTCTGGCAGGCTGTGTATTTCGCGTGCCGGGCGCATTTCCACGGGGAGACGGCGGAAATGATCTGGGCGTTTTTGAATGGCCTGGCGTCGTCCACGCGTCAAATGACCGGGCCTGCGCGGCACGACATCATGAATTTTGTAATAGACGCGTGGAATTTGCGGAAGCTTCTCGGTCAAGGTAAGACTCCCGTTGCCGCTGCCACCACATATCTAACCAACTTCTCAGCGGCCCTTCTTGCAGCTGAGCGTGTTGACGCACTTCGCCTGTTCGAGCTCCACATGGCCGTTGTGGAGGATCTCAGCAGACAACATGCCACCGAGGTCGCAGCTTGGTCGCGACTTTCACGACTGGCAACAAAGTCGCCGGGTGGTCAAATACACAGTGTCTATCAGCATGCGTCAACGAAGGGTACGTCGTCATAGATTATGACATGGAATCAAGCTCAAGGTCTCTAGTCCTTACCATCGAGAATGTACTGGCGTCCTTGGCGGCTGAAGAACGAGCGAAATCAACGCGTGAAGCCACCGCCGGCGCCGAGGGAGCAACATCGGTGGCACAGTGGATCCACGACGGAATGGAGCTCCAGCGTCAGCAGTGAGTGTCCATTTTAGCCTGTGCAGGGTACATTTACTGATACGGCGCAACTGTAGAGGGCTCATGGTCGCGCTTTTGAATAGCCACCGGGACCACCCCTTGCAGGACACCTGGGAGACCATCTGCAAGCTGCGCGACTCACTGAACCTGGATCTCAAAAGATTCAGGGACCGCCAGCGCGCGATATACCCGCGTCTGACGCTCAGTGCACTCGACGTCGACGAGCCGGAACTCACGACGATCCAGCTCCCTTCGCATCGCATGAAGCATGGACAGCGGACAGCAGCTGATGCCACTGACCACGATGCGGAGCTGCGGGAGACGGAGATCCGCTTGCGGTGCGCCGAGGCCGACAGCCAGATCATCGCGGTCCAGGCAGCATCGCTGGCGCTGTCTGCCATCAAGAAAGCCCGGGAACTCGATTACCGGGGGCAGGCGGGGATCACGCGAACGCAGCGGAACCTTCAAAAGGCGCAGCTGATGAAAGACTATGAGATTGAGATGTACAACAAGGCGCGCGCGGCGCTGATTCATCTGGGCTACATGAAGCACGACGCTGTGGACCCATATCCGCCACTGAGCCGCCGGGACACGCGGAGGAAAGAGACCCATCTGCATCGCGCGAAGGGGGACTCACGGCTATTCGACGGGACAGCGTGGTATCTACAGAGTGGGGTGACGATATCGCAGCCGGGGGTGGCTTTGACGGCGTCGCCGGTCAAGAGACGCTGTGAAGACGAAGACGAGCCGCAGCTGTTGGCGGGCACACAGATGCTGAAACGATCAGGCGAGCGTGCTTCGTGACCTGACCTGAGCCGTGCTGACATATTTGCAGGCTACACGAACTCCCCCCGTGCGCGAAAACGTCTTCGGGACATCGCTCCAGACGATGTAGTCGTGGAATGCCCGCCGGTGTCTGATGCGGAGGACAGCGACTTGGAGATGCCGCCGTCCAAGCCAGTCAAGCAGGGGAAGGCGGGCGAGGGCGGGAAGGCGGGCAGGAAACCGAAGCGGACAGAGGGGTGGATATGGCGGGATAACGCGACCAGGAGGGGACAAACTCTGGGGGAGGATAAATTAACGGAGTACAAAAAGGAAAGTGAGTATTACTATATTGGGATTCTATATTGGGCTGCTGACTAACACGTCGCAGGTGATCGCGTGCAGTGGTTTCGCGCCGAGGCGGAAATGTACCGCTGGTTGGAGCAGTACGAACGCAAACATGCGGAGCTCTTCCGCGTCATCGAAAGGTTCCGACGCGACAGCGTGGTGTGGGCGGGTCGGGCCGCTCGCGAGGAGGGCGTGAGCGGTATGCCAAATGGTTCCTCGACGTTTGCTCAGATGCAAGCAACGATGTACCAGCGGCTGCAGCACAACGCGGACGTGATTTTCAGGAGCCCGGATTCAGGCGCACACCATGACTGGGTATCAGCAACGACGTTCGACGACCTAGTGACGAAGATTGACGCGTGGCGCGGCGTCGTCTTCAAATGGATGGATAAGATGGTGCGTGTTTAAGTCAGTACTATCAATTATTAATTGCTAACCTCCGATTAGGGCGTACATAGGGGGTACAAGGATTTTTAACTACGCTATCGATCTCAAATGTAACGTGGTTATAGAACTTGAATGACGCGGGGAAAACTTGAGTTACGCTTGAGGGAACTTGAGTTTGGTGGTGGAGCTCGAGTTCGAGTCGGAATTTAATTGCAGGGGGAACTGGAAGTCAAGTGCGGCGGAACTTGAAGTGTGGCGGAACTTAAGTTTTGGGGACGGCGGGCCCGGGGGCAGCAGAAGAGCATGCGCGCCCGCAGCATACAGGTGGGGGGGGGGGAGGAGTAGAACTTAAATTTAGTGCCGCAACTTGAAGTTACAAAAGGGATGGAAGCACTTGGACTTTAAGTTTAGCTCATTGTATTTCACGGCACCCCGCCCACCGCCGCCAATGGCACTAGCCCCTCCCTCTGGCTTGCCGCCGACATCCCCGACCAGCTCTCACAAGCCATCCTTGACGCCTGCATCATTTCATCCTCTGGCGTCACCCTCTTCGCTATCCCCTACGACATGCCCGTCAGCGGCTTCGTTGGTATCTTCGCCGGCTTCACCCTCCCCAACACCGTCAGGGGAGCGAACACCGCGAGGGACCTCATCCGCACCGCGATCGGGACGAACAGCGAAATCTCGCAGTTCGTTCAGACCCACCGGGACGCTTTCGGGCCACAGGTCTCCGCCGGCCAGGCATGGGACTTCTTCCGCGACTCCATCACCGTCCACGGAATAGTCCTCCTCGTCAATGACACCAACACCGTTGCATGGCGTCTCCATGTCACCCCCCCTACCCACGATCGCACCGCGTGGGGTCAACTCCGTCGCCTATTCGGCAAACTCCAGATCATGACTGCCCTCTACGGTACAGCTAGACTTCAGCGTGCATTTCGCTGCCACATCTGCCCCTCGGTCGACCACCCCACCGCCCTCTGCTCGCTCCCTAGCCTCCCCGGCTGGCTCGGCCCGACCCCCGCCACTATCGCCGCGCTCGAGGAAGCCAGTCGCGCCGCAGCTGCCAAAGCCCAGGAGGAGGTGCGCGCCAGCAATTTTGGCGCTGGCGGTTCAAACCCCCGCTCTGGGAACGGGCGCGGCCAAGGTCCCCCTGACTCCAAGACCCGCAAAGACGGAAAGGGGAAGAAAGGCGGAGATTTCAAAGGGAAAGGGAAGCGCCGTGAGCGCGATGATTTCTTCTAAAGTCCCTATATCGTACACACTAGATTTCTGATGCTTACTTGCAACGATGCTACGAACCTTAAGACGCCCCGATGTACCTTCTTTGCGCAAAATACGAGCTTGCCTTTTCATTATTATGGACTGATCTGAAGCCACAACACCTAAGGCACTCTGATCTCCGGTGAGAGCGATCGGATGCCTTGAGCGCTCTACGCGCTTGCCGCTGCGTTGCACCTGCACGTCGCCGCTAACTAGCTCTGCCAAAACCTCTCAACTAATCATGACAACACAACCAACTAATACAAGATTTAGCGCCATGGACCCTCCTGGAACGCGGGAGGGTGTCGGGGAGACGGCGCATCCTCCTCGTCAGTGCCCGCCGGCTACGAGACAAAACTATGAATCCAGCGGGAGCCGGGGTAACCGGGGGCCTAGCCCCGGCTATTCTCAACGAGACCCCCCCTGCGGCAGCTCCATCGTTGCTTTGGCTGACGCAGAGACTGGCGAAGAGCGACGAAACCCAAACGCGCGCACACGAGCGCGACATGTCGGCTACGGCGCTGCTACAGAAAATCTGGGTACGCCGGCCGGGGGTACAAGTCCGCCATCCCACTCGCAGGGAACCAGCAGCGCGAGGGGTAACCCGAGTGCGGCTAGGGACCAAGTGAGGGGGACCGTACATGACCCCGTAGCTCCTAACACAGGAGCAGACACCCACTCACAGGGTGGAACTGCAAGTTCCCGGAGGCACCGGCCACCGAGGGGATGCCCCCAGGATGAAGACCACGCTCCCGCGTTCTTCAACCGCAAAAGAGAGCGGCAGCAGGTTAGGAACCCACACATCAAGCGCAATACAAGAGCTTCAATTAACGTGAGCGCAGTTAATATCAACGGGATAAAGGCAACCTCACTAGCCCAAGAAAGCCACAAATGGCATGGGGTACACCGTATAATGCGCGAAGAGCAACTCGGGGCCCTAATTGTCACGGAGACGCGCATGTCCGCTGCGCAAGCTCTAGAAATAGAAAATAGCTTCATGAGTAAACATTTAAAACTCTATAACTATGAATACCCGGATAACCCTGCAGCCAAGGGCGTTGCAATAGTCTTAAACCGGGAGATTACAAATATCGAAGGAGTGAAAATTCACTACCTCATACCTGGTAAGGCTATGCTCGCCGTCCTCCCGTGGCACGGGACCCGCACGATGACTGTGTTGGGGATTTACGCCCCCACAGAATCTGACGAAGAGAAAGTTAAGTTTTGGGACACCATGTGCGACTTGTGGCTCACCACGGATCTCCCTATACCCGACCTGGCAGGGGGAGACTTCAACCTTGCACCTGATGCGATAGATCGCCTACCACACCACGCCGACCCAGATACAGTAGTTGCCGCTTACCGTCGCTTCACCCGCCTACTAGAGCTCAAAGATGAATGGCAGCAGGTCAACCCGGACGTGAAAGCGTACACACATGTGAGTACCAGAGGAACACTATCCCGCATTGACCGTATACTGGTCTCGCCGAATCTTATGAAAAATTGTCACCACTGGGCAATAAGCGACATCGCAGGAGGACTCACCGACCACAGAATGGTTTCTGTGAGGATTTCGGCCCCCGGGGCCCCCTATGTGGGCAAAGGCAGGTAGGCTATGCCCGGTTTCCTCCTATATGATTCGGAATTTATGAGCTATGCGATGGAAGAAGCGTGTAAGCTGGAAGATTCAATGGACGGAGCACGCACGGAGACCTCAAATGCCCAAACACTTTTCAAGAGCTTCAAAGACATCGTCCTAGACTTTGCCAAGAAAAGGGCGAAGACTGCGGTGGGAGCATCAACAAAGAAGAAAAAGAAGCTAATAGACGAACGGGAGTTACTGCTCAACGGCACATTGCCGGATCTTCTAGGAGAGGATGATCCTAGTCTCCCCGAAATGGAGGACACCAGATCAACGCCAAAGGATACTGGCCCACCTGCGAAGGAAAAGGCACAGGCCAAAGTAGCCGAACTTGTGGCGTCCATTGAGAAGAAGATCGACGACCTAGTTGATCGTGAACGTGAAAGAAAGCGACTGGAGATGAGGGTTAGAGGGTTCACGGAACTAAACCACATTACCAAATACGCTGTCAATCTCAGTAAGGATACCAAGCCTAGAGATACGATGACCTACCTGCGCAGGACAGATGTTACACCAGAGAAGGGTAGTCGGCGCTCGTCCGAGATGGCAGAGATAGCCCGTGACTACCACAATGATCTCCAGTCAGATGGCATGGAGGTCGACCCGGAGCTACGTAATGAAGCCCGTAAGGATGCTCTAGACTCACTATCTCAGCATGAGGGGGAAGTCGGTATGAAGCCCCTGTCGGAGAAACTCGCCGAAGACGATGTCCTAGAAGCCCTCCTATCAGCAGCATCTGGTAAAGCAGCTGGAATAAACGGCTACGCTATGGAGTTCTGGCGCCGTCTCCACACGATTAACAACGAAAACTCCGAAAAGGAAGACAAGGCAACCCGGAAAAAAACCTGCAACATAGTCAAAGTGCTCACATGGGTATTCAACGACATTGAAATACACGGCATGGTCGAGGGTACAGACTTCTCCCTGGGCTGGATGTGCCCCCTTTTCAAGAAAAAGGACCGGACCGATATCGCAAACTACCGTCCGATCACAGTATTAAATTCTGAATACAAAATTTTCACTAAGGCATTGGCAAACAAACTTAGTAGAGTCGCCCCGTACCTAATCCACAAAGACCAAACGGGTTTCATGAAAGGACGTAAGATCAGTGACACCATATACCTCGCCATGGAGGTGGTGGAGTATTCCGAGGAGGACTTGCAGAACGGGGTCATCGTGGCGCTTGATCAAGAGAAAGCATATGATAAAACGCTACACGCTTACTTGTGGGATACACTCCAAGGGCACGGCCTTCCGGAGATGTTCATAAATACTGTCAAGACTCTATACAGGTTCGCAGACACGCACGTGATAGTCAATGGAGAAATAAGTTCGTCCTTCCATGTCGTCAGAGGAGTACGACAAGGAGATCCGCTCTCCTGCCTGCTCTTTAATCTGGCAATCGAACCACTGGCCGCGATGCTACGAAATTCAGGCCTCAAAGGATACTCTGTACCTGGAGTGGCGGAGAAAGCAGTGGTGCAACTTTTTGCGGACGACACCACCACATATCTGAGTGAATTCGACAAGTTCGAAGACCTTAAAAAGATCCTAGACCGTTGGTGCCTCGCCTCCGGAGCCCGTTTCAATGTTACGAAGACAGAAATCATACCATTTGGGAACCCAGAGTTCCGAGAACGCTTCCTCGCAACAAGGCAGCTCCACCCGGACGACAGTCCAATACCGCAAGAAATTCACATAGCGAAGGAAGGGGAAGCGATCCGGATACTCGGAAGCTTCATCGGAAATGGTGTTGATGCCTTTGGCGTATGGACCCCGGTGTTAGACAAAATAGACTCCGACTATGCGAGATGGGCAAACCTCAACCCGACTCTGCAAATGAGGAAGAATATCGATCAGATAGTTGCAGGATCCCGTTCCCAGTACCTTGCTCAGGTTAATGGGATGCCACCAGCAGTAACGAAACACATACTGAAGGCGCAGAAGGAATTTATAAACGACTCTAAATCGTCCATGATAAGTCGTGAAACGCTGATGGCCCCCCGTGAAATGGGAGGCATAGGAATGTTTGATCTGGAGGCCCGAAATGAGGCCCTCTTAATGCTCAAGGCTGCCTCGCTCGCTGGGACAGCACCGGAAGAGCGCGCCCACTGGGCCTCCTTGGCTCTACATGGCCTCGCGCAGCACGTCGTCAAGGCCCCGATGGTAGAAGAGGAATCAAAGACACACCTCATGATTCAGAATATAAGAGTGAATCAACGCGACCCCCCCGCACTACATAAATCGATGTTACGGTGCCTGAATAAATATGGAGTTAGCTTCATGACAAGCAACCCATCCTCCGAGATGTTAAGAAAATTGCCTCTGTGGCACCACCCCGGGGAGGACAAGGAAAAAAGACAAGAGAATAACGGTAAAGCGGCCAGATGCCTGAGAAGAAATCATGCCGCACTAACAATAGGCGAAGGCATGGACATGGCTCAACGCCTGTGTAACCCACTACATGCAAAGAGGGCTACCTGCGTTTGCGACGAATGCGAAGTGGACCGGGATACCCATGGGTGCGAAAACCCGCACGCATGCGCCACCAAAGCAGCCTCACGCCTGGGGCAGATCCGCCTGAGGTGGATCCCCAAGCCGGGGGACACGGAGAGGCACGAAGCCGAGCCCATGGATGGGGAAGAAACCAGCGGGCGCTTCTTGCCGCCAGACGCAATCACGAACCTGGCCCAGGGCCTGCGTGCGATGACGCACAGAGTGGGCGAACCACTGGAACGCCCAGAGCCGCCGATAAGGCGGAGGGTGAGGATGACACCTATTCCAGAAGAAATAACAATATATATTGCAGGGACGATACACACGCCACTGAGTAAGAAAGTAACCGCTGCCGCCGGTATCATCATCAATGCTGGAGACAATGGAAGAAACGGGAAATGCATCCCAGTTGATGCCGAACAGTCCCAGTACGTCGCGGAATTCTACGCCGCATTAGAAGCCATAAGAAGCGCGAATAAGAATACTACACTCACCATAGTAAGCGCCCAGCCGTATGTCCGGGACGCGATGAACAAAAAGCTCGCGGGATGGGAGCACGAAGGCTGGGTAGCTGTACAACACCGCAACGTGCTGCGCTGCGTGGCCGCGGAACTCAAGGCGCGGACAGCACCAACCTTCCTTCAGGTGGCGGCCCAAGGCACACCAGCTAGGGCCGAATGTAAACGAGCAGCCGGGATGGCGAAGAGGGCCGCGAGCCCCGACAGCAATGGTGTGGGACCACACGCTGCCGCCGGACATGGCCCTCCCCGGTCTGAGCCTGCAAGGCAATCGTCAGAAGGTTTATTACCGCAGTATTCGAGAAGAAAAAACCAAGAGGTTAGCCCCGAGGGCATCAACCACCAAGAATCTTGAGGCGGTTCGTGTGGCGGTGTACGACACCTTCGACAGAAGAGTATCTGACGCCGACATCTGGCGATCGATGTCCGTGAAGGATTTCCTCCCTCGAACAGCGCAGTTCCTCTGGAAGGGCATGCATAACGCTCACCGAATCGGGTCCTACTGGGCACACATCCCGGAATGTAAAGATCGCGCTGTATGCAAAAATTGTGAGGTAACAGAGGACCTCGAGCACATCCTGGTCGGTTGCGATAGTCCCGGACAAAAGGTAATCTGGAGGGCTGCCAAGTCCCTATGGCTAGAAAAAGAATCGCAATGGCCCGAGGTGTCGCTAGGTACCATCTTGGGCTGCGGCCTTGCAGAGTTCCACGACGGCGGCAAGACAGATCGGGGCGCACAGAGACTATACCGGATCCTGATATCCGAGTCCGCTTACCTGATCTGGAGATTACGAAACGATCGGGTTATCTCCCGGAGTGGGGAGCCGGCAACAGAAGACGAGATCATAAATAAATGGAAGTTTGCCGTTAACCAGCGACTACAGATGGATAAACTACTGGCGAACAGGCCACGCAAAAGGAAGCGCCCCGCGCTGGCACCCGCACTGGTCCTCGAGACCTGGTCCAACACCTTGGACAACGAGCGAAGCTTACCGGCTGATTGGCTACGGGAGCCCAGAGTTTTAGTGGGTAGCCGCGCATTCCCACAAGCCCCGGCCCGACAGCAAAACAGCCGCGGGATCGGGTAACGCGGTAGTCCCACACTGCCCTCGGGCGTGCGAAATGCATTTCTCTGGGTGGTGGAAACCACTCCCCATGGAACTAATATTCCAAACTCTACAGACCGGATGGGCTAACCAATAGTTAGCTGCTACCGGCCAATGTACCACCAAAAAAAAAAAAAAAAAAAAAAAAAAAAAAAAAAGCATCAGAATCTCATTTGTGTCCGTAATCTAATCAGCATTCCAGCACAATATGTGCCCCTACCATCGAGTGGACCATGCCTATGGGAGGAGACACTTGCAGATCAGTTTGATGTGCCAAATCCGCTGAAGGCAGATGCGGTTGTTCTTCGGTGTCGCAGTCTCCTTCTCGAAAACGGCGATCAAGTGAACATTAACAAGTACATCATTTATTCACTTCACACCAAATCTGGCTTTGGTGTCGGATGTATCGAGGAGATACTTGTTGACATTAAACGCGACAGTGTTCTGGGTGTCGTGGTCTCCCCGTGCACAATTGGCTTGGATGTATTGCCTTATCGGCTTCCGTCCTGCACCATGACAGTGTCACCAAAGGTTCTACTGGCATTTGAGGTGAGTTGGGCTACTCCCGAACAATCTGGTACTGAACTTGAGCAGGAAATTCATTGTGGGATAAACGTGGTACACAACTGTGCACGCCACAGCTGCAAAACATGTAACATGCGACCTATTATGCAGGAGAGGCAGCTCACCAATCATTTCTAAGACGAAATTGTCCATGCAGTCCACCCAGAGGACTGCATATTGAATTTAGCCCAACTCCAAAGTGCAACCCACGTACAAAGATTCCGGAGCGGCAGTCACTTCCCCAAGCTGGGACTTAACGAGGTGATTGAGCAGGCGATTCACAACAAAGGCCGGCTGGAGAGGGAAGCTCAGGAGATGCAGGGGACCAAGGAAGCAGAGAAAGTAGAGAAGGATGAGAAACGCAAGCTGAAGGCAGCGGCAAAGGAGAAGAAAAGGAAAGCGAAGGAGGCAGAGGAGCAAAAGATGGCAGCTGAACCTGCAGGACATAAACGCGGGCGTGCGGATACAGCCTCAGCAGCATCTCAACCTCCGCGGCACTTGAACACCTCAAGATCCAGTGGGGAGTAGGCAATTGAACGAGTCTTGAATTCAGAGTAATAAAATTACATAGAATCCATGTGGACACGTTGTTTGATCAGATTAACAATTGCCGTGGAGATCGATAGCAATTATCAATCAATCCTCCTCTTGTTCTCCTCTCCCACGTCACCATTCCGCTAATGCCTCGCCGGTGTCTGGGAGCTGTGAAATTCCCAAGGTCTCGTCGTCCAACTCGTCATACTGCGGATACGACAAGCCTAGCCGTTCCGAGCTTATATCAGACGTGTCGACAGTATTGATTTGTGCCTTCAGTTCATCGACGCCCAGCTCTGCATCGTTAAGCCTTTCCAAGACATGGCCAAACCTCTCAGAGATCAGGTTCCGGACCTCCTGAATTTCCCGGGCAAGCGCTGCGCGGAGTTCTGTGTTAGCAGTCTGGAGAGTTGCTACCTGTGTCTCAAGCACTGCAACACGACTCGCAGATTCCGAAGGCCCAGCATACGTGGTGTGTTTTCTGTCCGAGTCTGCGAGAAGCAGTGATGGTTTGGTGTCAGCCTCGATCTTGACTTTTTTAGTTGACCGTGTTACTCCGTTATCATGATTCATTAATGGGCGTCGTTGGTTGGCTAGGAATTGCCCCCAGTTTTTTGCTGGTGTGTCCTGTTGGGTTAACTATCATTAAATACTTCACAAAGCTCCTCACCATTGCCGAGAGTCACATCCGACATCCAGACATTTTCCACGTCCTCGACTTCTGCCTTGATTGCCAGAGGTGAACCACAGAGCTCTTGGTATGTTTCGCCCCCCACCGACGTCGGCAAATAGGTACCAAACGCGACGGAGTCCTCCACTTGCGAAGAGAAATAGCCATTTTCCGGATTCAAGCAACTGTACGTCCATGTTAGCCAACTCTGTCTAACAGATGTGAAGCTGACAAGGCAGTCTTTGCCCTTCCCATAGCTGTGTTTCTTCGTGGCTTTCGTTCCATGATTTCGAAAACAGACACGCTGCACTTTGTTTGTTCCTCTTTTGTTTCAAAGCCTATTACGAGTACTTATGTTTACATAATACTCGTTCCTTTCATTCCTCTGCGGGGCTAAAAGTCTCCCTATTTTCCTTGTCTCCGATTTTTTAAGATAGTCTCCTTAGTGGCTGTGTTTGACTTCTTTAGTGGCTGTCCCTATACTTCATTCACTTCTTCCTTACCCCTTTAGTGGCTGTGCGGCCTAGGGCTGTGCTGTTTTTATTTACTTCTGTCTCTTTTCCCTGGTGTAACTGAATATGGCAGGCATAACTCGGCTAAGATCGTCGCGTCCCATGACGCTCATTCAGAGGGTACGAACATTAATAAGTCTAGTATATACCTCCTTCCAAGTCCCCCAGCAAATTTTCAATATTGCCCTGGACCTGCCGAAGTAAATACACGGCCTGGTCTGCCTGGGCCTCATCGAAATCACATCAATCATTTGGGTCAGTTAAAAACGACGAGTGATGTCGAAAAAAAATGGGTGGTGCAAATACACTCTATTTCATATTTTTTGAATGCAAGAAGTGGGCTTGATTAAATTTAAAAAAAACAATATTTTCGGCAATCAATTTACATTGGATTCCGATGACTTCCGGGTTTGTCGTGTGTGTCCAGGTGGATTTGGGAGCATGATGGGAAAAAAGATAAGTACAAGATCCTGCCGGGCACAGCCACGGCCGTCTAACCCCAAGTCCTGAAAAAAGATCGCAAGTCCGCTCACCGCTTCCTGCAATGTCGCCTGGGCCTCAGCACGGGATGTCTCCCCACCGCTATGCCCCATATAGCCAGCGTGGGTCCCCATCTCGCTCCACGCCACTCGAACGGGGCTCATGGCAGTATAGCCCGCATTCCTCCAGTCGTCACCCTGCTCACTCGCAAAACACCAGCATGGGCTCCATGGGCGATTTTGAATCCCAGTATCCTTCATACATGGGCCCCCAGCCCCTTGCTCCCCTCGACCTGAACACTGGTCGTCGGTCCGAAGGATTCGGGTCATCATCCATGGTTAACATTGACAAGGTCGCAAATGAGTTTCAGCTCAATGACGAGCAGCGGAGTGCCGCCCACAAATTCAACAAGGCAATTCACACAATTCTAAATCCAGTCGAGATGCCCACTAACATTTAAATAGATGAGCCCCGCAGACCGTCAGGTTACCTCGTTTCTTCGGGCCCTTCAGTGGGAGCAGAAGCTCGAGGCAATCAACACGGTGCTGCAAGTCACCTGCATGAACATCGTTGCCATGCGGGGTCTGCTCACTCAGAACTGGAAGCTCTCGCTGGGCCAAGAAGTGAGTGCATGACTGTCTGACCCCGAATGGATTTTAATGTCCTTTCAGAAGCGTCTCAAGGCGCTTTTGAGGCACTACTTGGTCAAACCCAATTCGTCGTATACGCTCGTCGTCAGGAACGTCCAGGTACAGCTTTTCCCTAACGGGCTCAGACATTAACTAATTCTTCTTCAGAACTATGTTCTTAACCACGCCGACAGCCTGCACCTTGACCTCTACAAATCGGACCCCATCATCAAAGACATCGTTGATGGGTACATCAAAGAGGAATACAATAATGTCAAGAGTGTGTTCCGCAAGATGGTAGGTGTCTATCTTCGCGTTCACGGTCCTGGCTCATTTATCCCGACGGCTGTTCGTTGCCCTCTCCAAGAAAACATCGCTCAAGACCTTTTCCAAGAACATTATCCAAAAGTATCACCTCCTGGTCATCCCCGACATCATCCCCAACCGTTTGCTCGCTCCGCTCGCACTCATGGTATGTTCTGAGCAACGCGACATCTTTGATCCATCACTCACTCTCAATCTTTCAGCGTCAAGTAGCAAAGCCGCTAGTCACACGGGAAAATAAGAAGGGCGCAGATACCGGGTTTTGGAGCACGCTTGAAGATGAACTCGAAGTTCTGTATCAAAGCCACGGGGAAGATAGAGAATCCCTGGAATGGATCGCGTGAGCCGACCTTTTTGTTTTTCCTTCTCAAATCCCTTATCCTGACCAATAACGATAGCTGGGAAATCAAGATTATCGCTGGTGATGATGCAGCATACACGCGTGGTGTCAATGAAGCTGTAGCATTCAGCCGACAAGAGCTCGATGCCACCGCTGGCTCCGGCGAAAATGGTGGCAGGGGAGTGGTCCTGGGGCTTGGCGATGTCAGTGTTCATGACCTCGGGGACATTGCAGCGACTACGTAGCATTTCGCTTTTTATTGGGGTACATTGCCAGCACGATAGATTACATATTAATACAATCATTATTTGCGATTTGGATACATTGGATGGGTTACGTATGAACGGGATTTCCCAGACGCAGCTGCTGGCTGCCCCTCATTATTCCTCAGAGTGCACCATGGTGCGTCCACTGGAATCCACTGAGCAGCGGCACCACGAAATTCTGACCAACTGTCGCCGGAAAACGGTGGTGATCAAGATTACTGCATGCCGTGTAGTGGGTAGTGGCAGTGTTCTGCCGAGTCCCACAGTACTTGCACAGCACCATGACTTCATTGTCTCACGTGTCTGCGTAAATGCATTCCCACCCGGGGCCGCTCGCCACCTCAGCCAAAGCACCAGCGGCATGACGGGTGTCACTGAGCAATGCTTCTGTAGATACCAGTGCTCGATATTCCCGTGCGGTGCGTGTTGGGCACTCTGCAGTTGCCTCATTGGACATGGCTTCAACGATAGTTTCGTTCGACGATTTGAGAGCATCTGAATCGCTTTCGCCTGTGGTATGCCACCGGCGCCACATTGACATGCAGGTTTGCGAGATGTGCCAGCTTGCCGCCGAAAGCGGAGTGTGGTAGGGACAATCGAGGTACAGCAATGGAAAGAGTGTGAGGAGGACATAAACGACCACCACAGCCACCAAAACAGTGGCGGCGAGGGCCACAATGCGAAGATTGATGGGGAGTAGGAAGGTGACGAGCCCTGCAAAGAAAAGGAACAGGGAGCCGTGAAGAAGCAATGGGATGATGTCCACCACGGTGTGCATGCCGAAGCGCTTCAGCTGCAATATAGATATGGGAAGATGCACGGGCAGATGACAGGCGCAGAGCGCATGTCCACCCTGTGCAGGAAATCACGGGCCCATTGCTCGAGAAGCATCGCAATGTGGGCGCAGGTAAGACTGAGTCCAAGGCTGACGAACCAGAGCGTGTTACAGACGAGGGATGAAGTCGGCGGCGTGAATTGTGTGGGCTCGGGTATCTGGAAATGACTGCCGTTTGCAGCCGCTGCGAGCTGTTGTGAGATTTGGGCCAAAAGCTGTATGGTAGAATCACTGAAATCCAGGATCAGGGTTTTATAGCTCTCGATGATGAAGGTTGTGAGACTCGCAGAGAAGAGACCAGCCTTGCACATCAAGCACTCAAATATAGTCCTGGGTGCTCATTGAAAACTCACAAAAATCAGTGTCCTCTCCATTTCGCTTTTCCAGCTCTCCACAAGCGATTTGTTGTATTTCTCGGCCTCGGAAACATGCACCCCCCAAAGCTTTGAGGCAGCGGCTTCTGTGCTCGGATCGATGGCTAGGGTAGTTGTGGTTCAGATTTTTTGCCAAGGCAAGATGAATGAGCGCAGGTCAGTTTGCAAATTGCCTACCATTCCTTGAGACTGAGAAGCAGACTGCATGCACCTGTCAGCTTGCTAAATGTGCTGGGATTCAAAACCTACCTCAGCTGAAGTGTCCGTCGTAGATGCGGTGTCTGAGTCCCTCGACAGCAGCTGCAGTATTTCTTGATGCTTCTGGGCGGTGACTTCCCTCATCATCGATAGACTGTTTGATTGGACTAATTTGGAGTAAACCTAGCCTAATTATGCTCACATTTTTTGGTCCAGTAGATGGCAAATAGGTACATACCGAAAAATAATCTTTCTCTTCCTGCAGCGCAAGTTTACAATTCTTGAGTTGGGCATTAATCTCCTGCTGCCTAAAGAACCACTTGAATTTCCCGGTTTCGAGCTGGGTTCGGATGTACGAATCAAACTTTTGCAAAGTGCTGAAAAAATGAGCAGAGAGCTCTAACAAAGGTGTGGCCTTGCCTGATAAATTTCTCGAGCATGTTCAGTAACTGCGGGTTGATCTGGAGCTTTTCTGCGTGAACAAGAGTGATGTCGATAATTTTGCACAGGATGTCGTCAATCTAGACAGTCATTGCCAGGCATTGGCTCCTGTTCGATTGAATTTTCTGTTGGTTATGCCCAGTAAGAAGAAGAGATGAAATCGGAGAGTATCAAGCACATCAACCCTTTCCAAGACGAGCTCACTCATAGCCAAAGTTTGTTTCACATAGGGGAGCCGCGAGAATGAACTGAGCTCCTTGAGGGTCGATGTGGCAACCCTCACGTGGTTGAGCAACACAGTATCCAAGTCTGATGCAAGTATGTTGTTGTTGATGTCCCCTCGAAGAACCTCTGGTTCAGGGCCATAGGAGTGAGAAGCAGGAGCATTCCCTGTCATTGTGAAATCGCAAGGGGAACTCAGGCTCCCTGCTCAATTACTCTTTACATTTAGGTTTGTCGAGGTACCTGTACCTAAGTGTTTATCATGTAGATGAAATATCACACTGTTAAACTGTTAAACGTGAACAGCTTTTATATTTACAGTGGGTTTTATGTGGAACACATTTACACTGATCCCTTTCCTTGTCTTCGTCGCTTCATCTGCAATCTCATGGATAGCTTCTCGTGAAACACATAAATCCTGCAAGTGAACAGGTTTTATATTTACAGTGGGTTTTAATGGGGTCAAGCCCCTTGCTGATCCCCTTCCTTGTCCTCGGCGCTTCTCCTACAATCTCACGCATAGCTTCTTGTGAGACACATAGGCCCAGCAAGTGAACAGGTTTTATTTTCACAATGGGTTTCATTATCTAGGGTTGAGGAGAGCTCCCGAGAGCTCCTACCCATTTTATACCTTCCCTAGGCCCCCCTAGGGATTCTAAAAATAGAATTCTCCGAATTTTTTGCGAACAGTAGCCCTGTTCGAGGGCTACATGGATATCTAGAAAGTTAAGTGATCGGTTCAGCCGATCATCGGGTATGGAGGTTTTTATACCCAAAAAAGGAAATTTTTGTCGAATCTACCACTTCTGGATGTTGGACGTGCGTTAATTTTTTGCGAACTGTTGCCGTAAAATGGGCCTTTCGAATGATCCAACTTTCATGTCAATCCGCGGAGTAGTTATGGAGATATGAATTAATGTAAATTTCCCAAAAAGGCGATTTTGCATCGATCATGGGTTTCCTGATGTGCGAACTCTTAGAGCTTTTTGCGAACTATTCCCCCATGTTTTGTGATATTAACGAGCTATATACGATGGCCCATGGTCACGCCGATCTGGAGATATGAATTTATGAACTGTCCCAAAAAGGCATTTTGCATCGAACATGGGTTTCCTGATATGCGAACTCTTAGAGCTGTGTGCGAACTATTCCCCCATATTTTATAGTATTAACGAGCTATACACGATGGCCAGTAGTCAAGGGGATCTGGAAATATGAATGGATGTAATTTTCCCAAAAGGCGATTTTGCATTGAACATGGGTTTCCTGATATGCGAACTCTTAGCGCTTTTTGCGAACTATTCCCGCATATCTTGTAGTATTAACGAGCAATACACGATGGCCGTTAGTCAAGGGGATCTGCAGATATGAATTTATGAACTGTCCCAAAAAGGGATTTTGCATCGAACATGGGTTTCCTGATATGCGAACTCTTAGCGCTTTTTGCGAACTATTCCCCCATATTCTATAGTATTAACGAGCGATGCACGATGGCCCTTAGTCAAGGGGATCTCGAGATATGAATTTATGAACTGTCCCAAAAAGGGATTTTGCATCGAACATGGTGTTCCTGATGTGCGAACTCTTAGAGTTTTTTGCGAACTATTCCCCCATATTTAATGGTATTAACGAGCTATACACGATGGCCAGTAGTCAAGGGGATCTGGAAATATGAATGGATGTAATTTTCCCAAAAAGGCGATTTTGCATTGAACATGGGTTTCCTGATATGCGAACTCTTAGCGCTTTTTGCGAACTATTTCCCCATATTTTATGATATTAACGAGCTATATACGATGGCCCATGGTCACGCCGATCTGGAGATATGAATTTATGAACTGTCCCAAAAAGGCATTTTGCATCGAACATGGGTTTCCTGATATGCGAAGTCTTAGAGTTTTTTGCGAACTATTGCCCCATGTTTAATAGTATTAACGAGCTATACACGATGGCCAGTAGTCAAGGGGATCTGGAGATATGAATTGATGTAATTTTCCCAAAAAGGCGATTTTGCATTGAACATGGGTTTCCTGATATGCGAACTCTCCGAGTTTTTTGCGAACTATTCCCCCATATTTAATGGTATTAACGAGCTATACACGATGGCCAGTAGCCAAGGGGATCTGGACATATGAATTGATGTAATTTTCCCAAAAAGGCGATTTTGCATTGAACATGGGTTTCCTGATATGCGAACTCTTAGCGCTTTTTGCGAACTATTCCCGCATATCTTGTAGTATTAACGAGCAATACACGATGGCCGTTAGTCAAGGGGATCTGCAGATATGAATTTATGAACTGTCCCAAAAAGGGATTTTGCATCGAACATGGGTTTCCTGATATGCGAACTCTTAGCGCTTTTTGCGAACTATTCCCCCATATTCTATAGTATTAACGAGCGATGCACGATGGCCCTTAGTCAAGGGGATCTCGAGATATGAATTTATGAACTGTCCCAAAAAGGGATTTTGCATCGAACATGGTGTTCCTGATGTGCGAACTCTTAGAGTTTTTTGCCAACTATTCCCCCATATTTTATAGTATTAACGAGCTATACACGATGGCTCTTAGTCAAGGGGATCTGGAGATATGAATTTATGAACTGTCCCAAAAAGGGATTTTGCATCGAAAATGGATTTCCTGATATGCGAACTCTTAGAGTTTTTTGCGAACTATTCCCCCATATTTAATGGTATTAACGAGCTATACACGATGGCCAGTAGTCAAGGGGATCTGGAGATATGAATTTATGAACTGTCCCAAAAAGGGATTTTGCATCGAACATGGCTTTCCTGATATGCGAACTCTTAGAGTTTTTTGCGAACTATTCCCCCATATTTTATAGTATTAACGAGCGATGCACGATGGCCCTTAGTCAAGGGGATCTGGAGATATGAATTTATGAACTGTCCCAAAAAGGGATTTTGCATCGAACATGGTGTTCCTGATGTGCGAAGTCTTAGAGTTTTTTGCGAACTATTCCCCCATATTTTATAGTATTAACGAGCTATACACGATGGCTCTTAGTCAAGGGGATCTGGAGATATGAATTTATGAACTGTCCCAAAAAGGGATTTTGCATCGAAAATGGATTTCCTGATATGCGAACTCTTAGAGTTTTTTGCGAACTATTCCCCCATATTTAATGGTATTAACGAGCTATACACGATGGCCAGTAGCCAAGGGGATCTGGACATATGAATTGATGTAATTTTCCCAAAAAGGCGATTTTGCATTGAACATGGGTTTCCTGATATGCGAACTCTTAGCGCTTTTTGCGAACTATTCCCCCATATTTTATGGTATTAACCAGCTATATACGATGGCCCTTGGCCACGCCGATCTGGAGATATGAATTTATGAACTGTCCCAAACAGGCATTTTGCATCGAACATGGCTTTCCTGATATGCGAACTCTTAGAGTTTTTTGCGAACTATTCCCCCATATTTAATTGTATTAACGAGCTATACACGATGGCCAGTAGTCAAGGGGATCTGGAGATATGAATTTATGAACTGTCCCAAAAAGGGATTTTGCATCGAACATGGCTTTCCTGATATGCGAACTCTTAGAGTTTTTTGCGAACTATTCCCCAATATTTTATAGTATTAACGAGCGATGCACGATGGCCCTTAGTCAAGGGGATCTGGAGATATGAATTTATGAACTGTCCCGAAAAGGGATTTTGCATCGAACATGGCTTTCCTGATATGCGAACTCTTAGAGTTTTTTGCGAACTATTCCCCCATATTTAATGGTATTAACGAGCTATACACGATGGCCATTAGCCAAGGGGATCTGGACATATGAATTGATGTAATTTTCCCAAAAAGGCGATTTTGCATTGAACATGGGTTTCCTGATATGCGAACTCTTAGCGCTTTTTGCGAACTATTCCCCCATATTTTATGGTATTAACGAGCTATACACGATGGCCAGTAGTCAAGGGGATCTGGAGATATGAATTTATGAACTGTCCCAAAAAGGGATTTTGCATCGAACATGGGTTTCCTGATATGCGCTATTTTTTTACTCAGTCGCATTCCATCTGTATCTCACTGGTTTAACAAAGCCGCTCCCCGAAAGTTACATCCACGGTTACATCAGAACTGCCGATGGCGGCATTTGCATCGTTACATGTGTTCCATTTCTATTGAACCTCCTGCATGACCCAGGTGTCACTACCTTCGAAGATGACACGACGTACAAACGTGTTGAGGGCGACATGAACGAGTGGGAGCTTGCTATATATGCTAAAATCGTGCAGCGTGGTAAGTGGTGGTTTCCTCGCATTCAATAATCCAATTCTTTCGTCAAATAGCTGCCACCATTGTTCGAGCATATATAAATCGAGCCAGTGCTGATTTCTTCGAGAAAGTGTTCGATGACCTCTAGCGCAGCCAGCTCATGGTCACGACAGCACTCCGGCAACAACAAATACGGGTGAGGCACAACACCACTGGACCAATTCCCTCACCAGTATTAACTTATCGCTCGTTGAATCGATCCAGAGGCCGCCTCCCCGACTCGTTAATTTTGCGACGTGGGTAAGCTGTTTTTTCCCAGGTAGGGACGTATATACGACTCGTATTGAGCCGCTGCGCTCGAAAATCTATGGACTCGTTCTCGAGTTGTGGGTTATTCTTATGTAAACACCTTATTTTTATGTTGGTGTCACTCAACCTGTGGGCCGCCTCCCCGACTCGTTAATTTTGCGACGTGGGTAAACTATTTGTTCCCCACAAGGGACGGATATGTCCATCATATTCAGCCACTTCGCCACACAATCTATGGCCTCGTTCCCAAATTGCGCGTAGACTGGAGTTCGCTAAGTTCTAGGTTCTAACCTCGTTCTTACATTCGGTCTTTGTCTGTCAATCATAGGTAAATTCAAACTATTTTACATTCAGGGACGCGGGAAGGGGTCGGATCTACATATACTGGACTCAGGGAAATGAATGATATGCCCACGAATGTTGATCGCCCCGTGTGGGGCAACAAAACCTCGATTTCCTATCCACATCTTGTCTCCTGTCATGTCCCCACCGATGATAATCACTTGGGTACCTAGAACGCTCATTATAGGCTTCGCATCTGCCTTCGAAATAGAGCCATCGAATTCCGTGGTGGTTAATGGGAAAATGTTCTGCACCTTCAGGCGTATGTGTGTTGCAGCGACATTTCCGATCAAAACCCATACGACTCCTCTCTTTCCGGGGAGGATTTCCGTCGGAACACCCCTGATGACACCCACCTTGTTTTGATATTTCCCCCGATGGACATTCTCAGCGTTCAGAATTATGACGTCGAGCCAGGCATCCCTGAGGCGAGGCTGCCTCAACCAGTCGCCAGGGGGTGGCGGTTGCATGGCCAAGGGGAGCATCAAAGTCGGCGACGGCGGTTCGTTGTCTGCTACTTCTGGCCAGGCATCACGGACGTCTGGTAAGTCGGTAAGTGGAGGGGGGAGAGGGTCTGAGGCGCTTGCACGTGAGGCTCTCGGTGTGTGTAGAATGTCTGGGTTTGTTGTGAGTGTTTCAATGAGAGCGAGTCCCGTGCTAAACCCAATTAGTAAGAGAACTAATCCGTTACACAACACCTACTGGCGTTCTGTCGCGTCGGAAATTTTAATCGTATCGTAGGTGCCAGTCGCCTGCCCTTCCAGTCTGATGACCAGCGCATTGTTGTCGGGACTCGTCGCAACGACAGTTGCGAAGTAACCCTTGTACGGCCCTCCCATAACCTTGATTTCCTGCCCCAGAAATTTATCCTTGACGACCTTTTCCTTTGGTTTCACAATGAAGGGTGGTGTTGTCCACTTGCACTATCGTTAGTAACGGCGGGGTTACGACCCGGCAGCGACCACCGACCTGAGCTTCGACATCTGCACTCTGATCGCGGTGCGGGAGATGTCCCTGCCGGAATTCACGCCCAGCACCCCGATTCCAGTCCATCCAGGCCATGGACCGCACAGGCAGCTCGTCACTTTCTTCATTGGGACTCTGTTGGAAAGCTTCTATATACTTGGATTTCGATAGCTGCGCCGCTCTCAATGCAGGTTTGAGACGATCTCTGATATTGGGATTTTTTTCTGAGCAGTCTGAGGTTCGTGATAAGTCATACGAGAGGTAAGGGGACAAGTCACCGGTATGCGACATGTGAATGACGCTGTCAGTGTTAACCTCTAGTTCTATTCTGCGCCGTTTGGTAGGGCTTTCGTTCTGTAATAGTGTGTTCAGCCTACTAATTTGGCGTCCTCGTATGCACGTGTACAGACATTTGACATTATACGGTACGGTACTTAGGGGATGTGGCGGTTAGATCGAAGAAGCTAGAAAGCCGAAGCTCGTGACTGCGGAACTGTCAAACTTTTGAAATTGAAACTCAGTCCGGTCTTAACCGGCACATGTGACGTGTTACCCTGCACACGTGCTGCCCCTTCTAAGCCCTTTCTGATGAATGCCGAGGCATGCCGAAGTGCGGCAAATAGCGACCAAACAGACCAAACAGAAGGGGGTTGCTTCAAACTCCGTCAAACGGAGGACATGGGACAACGCGTCTGGTACGTTTTCCGAGCCTTAAAACACCATGGTCGAGTGGGGAAATGTGTAAAATACAACCTCCTCACAGACCGCTGTCCCATTAGCTCAATGTAGAGTACGTTTTAAACGATGCAAAAGTGGTGTAAACACAGTTTTTCGAGGAGGGTCGCAAATATTTATTTTTGGTCGGAGAAAAAATTCTAGCTCATACAATATACCTAGAGTATACATCTAAACATAAAACGCCAGATTTCCGTGCCAAGTCAAGTTCATACAAAGATTTATCGTGTTCTAGTCCAAAACAACCGAAGTCTCCAGGGAGGATATAGAGCCAAGCCGTTCGAACCCATGTAAAAACGGCCGTTTTTGCTGCTTAAAATTGATCATACGTTACAGGGGCGTAACCGTAATTACGGCCCGTCACCGTGTTATTTTACGGGACCGGTTGATGCCCTAGCTCCGGCAGACTCCAGGTCCGCGGAGGATTCTGTCACATCCTCCAATACGACAACCTCTCGCGCCACCTTTGTCCCCTTTAAGAATAAGGCACAACTTCCTAAACCGCAGAAGGACGAATTGGCGCAACGACTTGATGAGTGGCGGACGAAACGACAGGCTGCCCACTCGAACGGCAGATCACTTTGTCCAAGTGAGTAGATCTTCCGGACAAGGAGCTTAACGAAATTGCAGATCACGGTGGCGATTTTCTTCGCGCCTCACGAGTGATACCAGACTTAATTTGTAAGCTCGTGCCGTTAGATCTGGCATCCACCGAAGAGTTGGAGGGTATCGCTGATGTCATTGATGATGTCTAACCACGCGCTTGTGTTGACACTGTACAATGAACAATACGATGGTCACCAGGCTTTGTCCTTAATATTATATGTATTTTGTTGTGGAATACAAATTATAAACTACATACACCCGATGGAACCCGGCCTGAGTTCAGTTGGCGGGTGTGTGCTATATTTAACTAAATCTTCGATGTTCGTCCGCCTACCCCAAGTGCCTAGCACACCCATACCTCCTGTGTTTCGGAAAGCCTAAAAGACCACTGCCGTAAATTCGTCGGCTTTCCTGTTGACATTCGTGAGTACATGCTTTATACGACTAACTGGGATGCTTCTCTGTGTTGTTGCTCTCCGTGTCCGTACGGAGACTTTTTGACGATACCCCGCATTGTTTTCCAAGGAAAGCTGACACTTTTCGTAGCTGGAACGATGCTGACGGGTTGGCGCGCCTTCGTTACGCGGTGCTTTCTGTCTTATCCACATCCCTATTGTCGCGCGTTCATTGTAGGCTGCCCAGTATTTTCGCCACAACGTCGAGCTCTGACCTTCGACACCACAACAGTTGTTCACCCCCGAACCCGTTGGGACACTATATAGAGCAGCGGCATAAGTCTCCTGTATCGAGCTGGTTAATTTAAGCAACACACCTTCGTAGTTAATATCCGCGCCGCTTATATTCCGCCTAAAGGACGACCATGGGCCCATCCCACCTCATCTCAGGATGTGGCCCATACTGCGAATGATAAGGGTCAACTTCATTTCTGCTGGTCTTAACGCCCATCTTACAGGTTACACGCGTCCTTTCCACAGTTTAGCAGAAATCTGCATTCAAGCGGCTGCCATATACAATACACAGATTTACAAGCGTTTTCTGGTCTCATAGTCAGTCCGGACAGTCTGGATATCGAATTCGGATCGACTTACCTAGTATACATCCAGCCCAACCGAGCGCAATAATGGGAAATTACACGATCTATGCTTTCAACTCGCCCAATTGTCCTCAAACAAAATTTTTCACGGTGCTTGATCCCGCACTCTGCGCATGGAACGGGCGTTATCCATGCTGGCTTGATGCGCTTATAGTGTAGGTGTATGATCGCCTCTGACCAAATATTACCGACTGCCGAAACGAATAAGACAGAACGCACCCATTTTTGCCGCAAAGGGTACATCCCAGCACATCATCCAATTCTGCCCCGGTCCACACTGCCTCCTCCACTCCCCCTTCCGCCGTACGATGTTCTTTGTACGCCCGATCTTGTAGTCGACTTTGTACCGCGCACGTCCTCCACGCTGTCTAATGTACGCCGCCGGAGCTCGACGTCTCGGAGACCCCACCCCCGGACCCTTTGACCGACATCTGGCTCCGAAGACGTACACGAAGCCCCGTCCGTCGCCGGGCGAGACCGCGCGCGCGATGAGCTTTTCGATCTTGGGATCTCTCGCCAGATTGGGTATCTGTATATTTCGTTAGTCAGGCGGTCAGATACCGACGCAATACAAGGCGTCGGACCAAAGCCCCAAACTGCTGAAACTACTGACGTGTTAGTGTATGTACATCCTTTTAAATCGGAGATGTGCCCACCAAATTAGCCATAACGGGGTGAATCTGCGCGGGCACGTTGTGCGGGTTCTATCCAGCATTGAAAAGGGCAATAGAGAATCAGCCGAAAGTCGGAAAATACGACGACAAAACGACTTACATGGTGGTTTCAACTCAAGAACTAAAAGGTGTTTTCAGGCGCGGTGCGGCCATAAATTCGGACCGCTCGGTACTCCGACCGGTAAATCCCGAAACCGTATTTTCGATGTTTGCACGATTTAACGCTTTGACAGTATTATTTCCATATTGATCATGGGTGGCGTAAGATTAGATATCGTCGGCAATACCCGATCTCGGCGATATCTCGGCAATGACCCCTTATCGCATCTCGGAACATTTAGGCTCACAACCGACGCCCCAATCACCACACTACCATATGTTCGGCATGGACGAACAGCGGCAGTAGCTGGTGGTCGCAGATGCTAGCGGCGGGCGGCGGTCACGTGATCACGTGATCAATCGCGTTTACCATGGGTATTCGATCACGTGACCATTTCTTCGTGTCTTACATTTATGCCTTCACGTGACCTGGGAACCCGCTCACAACGGGTTGACGCGTCTAGATTTCGTTCAGTTTAGAGAACAAAATTCAGTCCTGAAAGCCTGTTTTTGCGAACCTAGGCGCTGTTTCCGAACGGTTGACGGCCGTTCTTTTGGCGTCCCGTACCGTCTTGAAGTCCGGAAAGTAAAGAAGACAGCGGGCCGTCTCGACATCAAGAATTGACGGCCGTCCCCGTTTACGGGACAGTGGCCAGCCCTTATAGGCATGTCTCGGTGCCTAGTAATTTAAACCAACATTTTCGAGGATCCGACTTGTGCACCGCGTCCTTAGAAGCCAATTTTGTATAGGAGGCGTGCATCGATTCTGCCGTCAGAACACCGAAGGAACCCGTTTGAAAAATGAATATGTACACAATTACACACTGTTAGTTGCTCTTGAATCGTACAATATAATCGAATTAAAATTATGGGGCCAAGCTGATAAAAAAATTACGAAAAACATCGGCGAATTCCGTCGTAGTTTCTACACCCGTATTATCAGAGACCGGGTACCTGGCCACCTTAGCATTTCTGGCCTCGGTTCAGCATACAGAGTAGGGTAGCTATGGGTTCATGGGTCCTGAAATGAAGGTATGCATCCTAGAAGGGAGCCCAGTTATTTTGTACTAGGGTTAGATGAACATTTCATGGCCCTACCGAATTTCTTTTCGCACGACATCCCAAAAGGGCACAAACGGGGTAGCTGGCCACCCCGCTATATTGTTCGTTCGCACTCGTTCTGGTCACCCCAGTGCATCCCAAATTATCCAATGGATTCAGTTGAATTATTAGACACACTAAAATGAACACCTGAGGCATATGAGGACCCTAAGGAATTTCCTTTCCGGTCAAGGAGGATGGGTGAAATTAGTGTGTAGACTAAATGGTGCACCCTACACGGCTCAGAGTACAGTTATGGCCCAAACCAAAGCCTCGACAGATACATATGATGCATTAAGACATATCTCATCACATATTATGTGCTCCACATACCGAGAAGCCCTCTAACAAATTCATCTTTCTGCGCCCACGAAATTGGGTGAATTTGAGTAGTGCCCGTCGTGACTGGGAAGTAACCAGGTTAAAAGTCTAGTGACTGGCCCCAAATCAGCAACACAAGCGGACAGACTCAGAATGCTTCTGCAGACTTTGATCTCGTTATCCCAAACGCTCCAGAAAAAGAAAAAAAAAAAAGTCTAGTGAAGGTCGGACAATACGGTTTAACTGATTTTGAAGGTGTGTATCAAGTTTCATGTCCATTGCATACGCAAGGGGTTCGCCATGGTGGTGGCCAGATTGCGCCACCAGAGATCGGGTGGTGAAGTTTTCGGAGGATCCAGGAGGGGAGGAGGAGGCATTTTCACGTATAAGATAGGTGGAAGCCATTCTTCCGAACTAAGGAATGCGGACGAGCCCCAAAACTTGTGAATCGGTGCGGAATTGGTGGAGTCAGGAAAAAACGAGCATTGCGGCTGTTCGGAGATAAGAAAATGGTCTTCACACGCCCCCACCCCGATCAAAGCCGAGCACAGCCGTTGATCAGCCGCTTAACTTGCCTCCAAATTTGACGTCCAGCATCCTCATAGGTTGCACTCTACCCTATAAGCACCAAAACACGAAATTCTACAACATGCAAGCTTCTATTATGCAAGTGGCCAGCTACCTAGTGTGGCCAGGTACCCAGTCGCAGATAATATATGTCGCCTGCAACAACTCCCCCACGAGACGGTACACGTCGAAACCGGTGCCGCGACTCGCGGCCAACACTACATTTGAAGGTAAATGTCCTGCAAAGAATTGTCCTATTTCTTGGTCCATCAATGGCCCGCTGACAAGGACGTAATTCAACAGAGGACACAGTCCTCGACCGTCAGCTGAGGCTTGTAACAAGGCTTCGAAGATGCATGGTGTTGATTCGCGTGTTCTTCTATATACAACAGCCAATCTCGACTTCCCATTTTTGTCTATTCCGCCTCACGTATCGACGTCTGTCACCCCGCCGGTTTCGCTCCGGATGCCTGAGTGATGCATGCAGGAAGGCACGAAGGAACCGTCTGTCTCGCTTTTCGGGTCCACGCATTGGGCTAGAGCGAACTCGCCATGCGCCACTGGGATTTCTGAATAATGGACGTCGACAGGGGCTGTGGAGGCCGCCGGCAGCTGTGATGGGCTCAAAGGAAGCGGCCTAGCCACAGTAACCAGCCCCTGGAAGATATCTGTTGGAATGGGGCGGGCAGGGGGCATGACGAAGGCTATTTCTCTCAGGGTAAGAGAGTATTCATGCATGGGATATGCGCCGTTAGCCATGATGTCCATCCTGTTGAGCTCGCAGTCAAGTTCTACGTGGTGACCAACGCGGACGCAATTCGCGGCGCGAAGCGCTTGACGTGGAAGTGATATGTGAATGTAGATGGCGATTTGATCGCGCTCATTGAATGGCTCCACGCCTGAAAGCATTACGGGTAGAGCGAACTCGGGCCGTCTGATGGTATCCACGACCGAGAACATTACACCCTTAGCCTGCAAAGGTTAATACACAGAGCACCGCAAGGGACAGCCTGCTCACAGCGTCGCGAGTTTGTCTGTATTGCTGGAGGTCGCGGACCCTTTCCAGTTGGCTCCTATGGTTTTCTGCGCCGTCCCGGTCACTTGTGGATGCGGCAAGATATACTATGTCAAGTTGCTGGGACCATCGTTAACTATGCCGTGAATGTTTATTAAAGCGTAACGTACAGAAGGCAGGCCCACGGCCGATGCGGCGCTGTTTCTGATATCATGCCTGATGCCAGCGATCTCCCCTGTGACACGAATCAAAGTCGGTTGGTCCGCGTAGCGATAGTTTATTCGCTTCAAGTAGGCGTTGTTTGTGCTCCGGTGCTCGATAACACTGGGGCAGACGTCTACCTCGGACTGCAGGCTCCTCAAGCTTTTGATGATGGTCATAGCGTGCGCTCCGTTGTGTGGCTTTTTTTTTTTTTGCGATTATCAACTACGTAGGACTATTGATGGTGATAGTACGAGAGCAAGATGAAAAGGAGACACAAACCTAAACAATAGTAATCTTACGCACCCATGATCGAAAAAAATACACCCAAAAGGGTGTCCGGTCGATTCCGGAACATGCGTCGTAAATAGACGTAAACTTCTTTCTCCTTTCTCTTCTGACGTTCATCATCCGTAGTTCTATGATTCCGACGAGCACGCTCATGGCCTAGCCCACTGTTACATTGTACTTAATGGTATATTCTCATCCTCTCCTGCAAAACAGACCAAAGACGTCACTTGCAAAATCATGCCCCACAGAATTTGGTCTCGGTCGTTCGCCGTCTCGGAGCCAGTAACCTGAGACCGTTTCCTGCTGTCCCTATTTTCTTGTACAGTCAATTCACTAATGTGTCGACCACAATACTTGTAAAACTAAAACAATTCTGCAATTGATGTCAGTTCACCCCTCGTCTCAGAATCTTGAATGCGCCCCGACGATCAAGAAGTGAAGCGCGTTGCAAGGCGCTCTCGGGTTGTACCCAGCGACGAACTTGATCCGCTGGTATGCTTGCACGACCTACGGCGTCAGCCTGTTCGACCAAACGCCCGCGCTATCGCGCAAGTTACCATCGTAGAGTCATTTTTACTGTCGTGCGTCTAGGTACCCGCCTAGCACGCTTGCAGGGAGGCACGTCGGAGGATTTATATCGGGAGTGGGGATGTTCCATCCAGAGCCCCACAATCGTCTGGACCTCCGATGTGTCTCGCGACCTAGGTGCGGTGCGCCTGGGGTCGTACACTAAAAGATTGAGGCGCTTACGTTAGCATTGGCTGCTCGACTCCCGGTCTGAGGCTCCAACCGTATGATTGGGATTCGTACATCCCCCGACTATCGAAGACATGCAGTCCTTATTCGTCTGCGCGACACACAGATGACAAGGGAAAGCAAATGTTTGCAACTGTACCGGACTTTCCGGTAATCTGCACTAGCCCTTCACATTCCGTTCCTTTTAGCACCGTGCCTCGTTGTCCTACGTAACAACTGCTTCCCGAAGTGGGAGGCCCCGTGATCACTACCCATTGTCCTGTGGTCTGAAACACGTTGTGCAGGAAGTCGTCCATTAGTGTCATCGGAAACACATTTCCTGCAGGTACCGACGCAGCCCACTTCCCGCACTGCACCTTGACTACGTTACTTTTCTTGTTGGGCGTCCGTTTCATTTTCAACCTTCCCCGCGATCCCTCGTATTCTTGAAAACGTGTGTTTCTTACGCCCTGAATGAACACCTTTAGGGGCTTGTTCACCAAACGAGGATCCAGCAGCCAATGTCCTGAACGAAAAAAAAAAAAAAAAAAAAAAAAGGTGTTCTTGTTTATTTTCATTCTGTACTTGTTCTGCTTACCCGCGTTTGCCAATGCACCGGAGGGCATCTGTTCTTGCGCAACTCCTGGTAGTTCCTTCTCGACGCTCGCTGTTGGAGACGGTGTGAAGTAAAGCGGTTTCGATGAATCTCTTAATGTGTTCGATGCATCTGCTGACTGCCACCGCGTATCTTCCCACCTCGCTTCATCCCCTGTGCTTGTTGTCGCCGGCCATGGAATAGAAAATTGCTCCGCCTCCCAGACATCGGTTCTTTTCTTCCTCAAGCGGGCTATTCGCTTCAAGGTTTTCTTAGACATTTGCGCAGCCACCGCGAGCGGCAAATTCTCACTGAATTTTGTCAAATCACTTCGTTTCATCCAATTCAGCACTCACAATCACGTCAAAACGTCTTCTATTGGAAAAGGTATCGGTCGCCTCGATCTTTCCGTCTCCGATACAACATCCACTACCCTTCCGTTATCCCGACTACCAACTACCTGGCCGAAATGACCCTTGTAGGGTCCGTTCACAACGCGCACTTCCATGTGTCGATACCGCTCGCGCACGGTATTTTTTCTTGTCGCCTTATCTGGCGATTCATCGAACCACGGTGGATTGTCGTATTCTTCCAGAGCTTTACGTTGTTCCCAGGTTTGTAGGCTTGTATATTGTACAGAGAGATCTTTATCCTCCCGTTCTGAATCCCAAATGTGAGGCGGCGGGGAGCACATTGGGCGCCGCAAGTCTGTCAAGCGCACTTCGAGCTATAGATTGCATCAGTCTCGCTCAGGACATGGACCAATTTTTTTTACCAGCTCTGCCGTAGCTTCGGTCGCCAATTTCAACGTATGTTTTCCCATTTTCGGATACCTGTCGTTCAGGGGCACTTCCGCTTTTTTCGCCGGCGGGTGGTAGATGTGCCCCGTCACAGTCTCCCACTTCGTGTTAACCAGGTATCCGATGTGGCCACAATATCGCCCTACTGCCACTTCTACCCGATCCCCCGTCTCAAAGTTAGCTACCAACTGAGCAGCCGGGTAGGTCGCCAGGTTAGGGGAGCCTTCGTCCACCGCATGATTGACTAGGGCCTCGTTGGTGGCGTCAATCTCCACGATCCGTCCCAACAGTCGATTGTCTCCGGCGTTCAGCACCCTGACCGCATCGCCGGCTTGCAGAAAATTGAATCCGGATGGGCGCGGAAACCATCGAAGCACCTCCTGTCCCGCCAGGCACAGTGGGATCCCTTCTAGTACTTTCCCCTCTTCTCCGTTTGTGGGTTCAAGACCAAATGGAGCCAAGGCGCGACGCGCTTGGTCGCTGTAGAACTCATAGTTTACTTCGGCGAGCTGCTCTAGTATCATCCCATTAAAGGTGTCTCTTCATGCGTCGCAGGCGGCGGCTGTCTCAGTACCTGCTTTGATTCGGGCGATGGCGCACCTAACTGTCGTTTCCAGGTTCTCCAAGGCCCTTGGGTCATCGCCCCTTACTCCGCTATCTGCGTCGTCCGGGAGATCTTTCCATGGCCCTTCTGAGGCGTCCGTGACTAGTGCTGCCTTTCGCATGATGCGAAGTATACCATTCGTAGCTTCTGCGTGTTGCAACACTGCCTGCACCATTTCTTCATAAGCCGGGGCGGAGCGAAATTCTTCCACTTCTTCTGCGCGTTCCCCAACTTGCAGATCCCGAACCTTCTGTCGCGGCACGTCTCTTATAACCAAAAATCCAAGGTGGAATTCTTCCTTGGTATCGGGCGCACCGTTGGTCTTTCCATCTCTTCCCCTAGTCGTGACTTCGGCCTCGTGGAAGAGCCTCCGAGTCGGGCGATCCACTCCACCAGCCGATTTTCCTCCACGCCTTTTTGAAGGGCCAGCGGCCATTATTCGTGGAACCATCCACAGTGTGAGTTTGGTCGATGATAAGTCCGTGGTTGCCACCCAAGCCAGATCTCCTGCATAAATCCCACTCCCCGCGTATCGCACCCAGGTGTGAGTCGGGTCTTCTCGAACAGACTCGTTACGGAGCAGCGAGTTCATTTCTGCTGCTCCTATGCGCTGTGGCACAGCGTTCCGCCGCATGAAGAACACCCTGTCGATCAGCACATTTAACGAATGTACATCTGAGCACTCGATGTACACGGAGCCCTTGTCCACTGGAATTTGTAGGGCCGACAGAACACCGCTCGGCCCTTTGCTCGCGGAGCACAAGCTCATGATGGTGTGCAGCACATCATTTTCGTGTCCCCCCTTCTCAAACGTAAGTCGCCTGCGGTTTTCTTCTGTATTTCGCTTACCACAACAGCCACTCTCCACATGTTGTCTTGTTCTGTCGCCTGCAATTTTATTTGATCCAGGGTGCTGAATTGTTCCAAGTCCCAGGACTTGGGCAACCACCCTCGTTTGGTATGCCGCGCCTTCAGGGACTTTACAGTATCCTCTGGTGGTTCATCTTCTGACCACGGCATGTAGTCATGTCGTTGTCTCGGACCCTTGGCAGTGGTGGCGTCCACCGCTCTGCGGCGCCGCAGATACTCTGTTGTCGCTTTCAGCTCTTTCCCCCTCCCCCCCCCTAAGTCAACGGCTCACCGTCTGGCTCTTCGGCTCCTGAGGAGCACCATCCGTCGCTCTCACTCGCCGAATCGCTCTCTGATTCCGTAGCGATGTCAGCGATGAATATCCGCGGGTCCATCCCTTCGCGTTTTGCGCGCTTTGCGGGTCTTGTGGCCATTTCACCGGGCTTTCTTCCGCTGTGAACTAGTGTTTATATGGTCACCGCTAAGTTATGCTATTTCTACTGAGCCGTGACTACGTAGTTGACGAACTTTGCCAAAGATGATGGTCGGAAGCAAAAGAGAAAAGCTTCTCATCTGCCGCACTTGCCGAGTTTGAGCAACCCTAACTCCATCCCCGTTTGGCAATTTGTTGGCATCGATGACCATGTGGCGCATGCCATCTTGCGACACATTTACCATTGTTTGGTTTTTGCCTCTTGACGACGTCCACCACCCTTTCCTTTCTTCCCTCGACTTCATTCGTATTCCCTTGTTACCTTCTCCCCGTTTCTGAATCCTGTAGTCTCAGAGCACATAAGCGTTGGACGGCTGGGCTCGCGACTGTTCCTTGTCCTCGTAATGCAGCATTTGGAGGTGGGGGTTAGGTGTGTTGATGGCCACGTAAGCGCATGGCCGCCGGATAACAGTTTTACCAACGATAATTCAATTGTACCCTTTGTCCATAAGACCTCTTGGAGCACCTAGGACTCATTCCTGAGTGAATTTAGCTTGAAATCCAGTCATATACACTCAGATGGCTCTTTTCCGCCGCACCGGTGACTGGTATGTGACCCCTTGTCACCACGAAGTGTGACGAGGTCGGAACACGTTTTTAGAAGTCTGCAGGCGTCGGTCCGCAAAATATAAGAGGCTGTTATTTTTCATTTATAGCAGGCTACGCAATGCTGCAGCGGAACTTCTGATAGTCAACTTTGGGCCATTTAAACGTGAAGGGAATGCTTAAAATACGAATTTTCACACATCCCTGCAACGTTGCATAGACACGCGTGAGAAATATGATTTGCCTTCCGGCCCGACGCGGGGGGTCTCCAACAAACGTGTCGGGGTCCAGACATCAGATTTTCGGGGGTAGCACTTGCAAGCTAACATCAATAAATAGATGACAACACGACCCAGCATTTAAATTTAAATTTAAATCCATGCAACCGTGGGTTATGTCTTGTTCTACCGCGGGGCATTGTCATGTTAGTCTACCGCTCGTAGTATACACCTCCTAATATATACTTGCTTTCTGCGTCTCATGTCATATCTGTGCCGTTATGCACAATTAGAGGAGCACCCCCACCAAATTTCATTAAAATTCTACCTCAGGTTATCCCGAGCGCTCCAGTCGACCGATGTTCTTCTTCCCGCGAGTGCCTGCGACTCGCGGCCTTACAACGTTGGGGAGAACACTACGCATTTTCGGCCCCTGCTGCACCGTGATATGCTGATCAAGGATTCACAATCGGTCATCCTGCTCCTGCAACAGTAAGGTTTCGGATTGGGTACGTATCGAGACCGGGTAGACATTTTGCCGTGCATTAGTTCATAGCTCCTTTACTATTTACTTCGTGTTTTATAGACCGATCACAAACTTTCGAGTTCGTATATTTGCCTCTTTCCTTTTCTGGAGGACATCCGTCCACTATTGGCACACTTGTATTCTAAATTTCGTATGGGTGTACATTGTCGTTGAGGGATGTATCATGGAACTAGTCTAGCACAAGAAAATGTGGCATGGGGCTTCATACATGTCTCGACTCAGAACGACAGATAGAAGATTCTGCAAATTCGATAAGCTTCCCCTGCAGGTCCACCAAGCCGTACTCCGCGCCAAGCTGCAACACGACTTTCCCTCTCGATCCGATATACTTTCGATCGCCTGCGATATTGGATCCAATGATAACCACCCAAGTGCCAGGTGTTTCAAGCACAGAACGCGAACTGCGCGGCTCCTCCCTCTCAATTGTTGTTATTGGAAAGATGTGCTCCGCTCTCGGCCGCAGTACTTCATACGCCTGGTCTGTGCGCACTACCACCATGTTCGTTGCCTTGGTTGGTTTTTTCTTCATGTAGACGTAACCACGTCTGTCGTGATAGTGTTGAAACTTCTTGTCGTCGCTCGCCGGTACGTTGATGAAGACGTCTAGCACTTTGCTCTCTAATCGTGCATCGAGAAGCCAATTGCCTTGGGGCTCCGTCAGCCATGATCAACATCCCTCTATGCTACCTACCTGCTGCCGATAGTGCAACATCAGCTTCACTGTCATCGCATGGGTCGGGGTCATTGTTTGGAGATTGGAGGAAAACCAGCGGATTGGATGATTCGGCGGGATGTTCGTCCTCAACCCTAGGGTCGTGATCAGAATTGGCCACAGCAAGATTCTTGTCCCGGCATGTTGGCAATGACGGGCCTATTACTGGCCGTTGCTGTGTTGCGAATATTATTTTGTTCACTCGAGCTATCTCCTTTTCCCTGAAGCGTCTCATCCGTGCCTTGGTTCTTTTTGGCAGACGCACCGCAACATCCAGAGGCAAATCCGTGCTGGGCCTCGTTGTCAGCGTCGTGCCACGCAGCGCACGGTGTACTCACAATCTTTCTCGTAAGTTTTCTGCCCGAAATGCAGTCGTTCCTTTCGCTTGCGTGTTTTCCAGCGCGACATCAAACATTTCTCCGTTTTCCCTCGAGGCTCTCACTATTCCGAAATGCTGCTTGAGGTCGCCCTTGGTTACGATCACCTCCATGTGCTTATATCGCTCCCGCTCTGTCTTCTTCTCTGTCACCGTGCTTGGATCTTGGTCCCGGGCCGGCGGGTTGTCATACTGACGTAGAGCAGCGAGGCGCTCAGGGGATTGCAATTCTGGATCCTGCACGGAAAGGTCTTTGGGAAGGCCCCAGGCGTTCTCCCTTTCGCCCGAGTCATCGATGTGAATTTCGGCCGAGGTCGTCCGTTCCAAGTGATGCAGTTTGACCTCGACCTGAAAACAATAAGTGATCGCCCAGCACAGCAGTCTCGAGTGCCTACCAATTCCGCTGTCAGGTCAGACGCCACAGTCAACGTTTCTGACTCCTTTCGCGGAAAGGAATCGTTCACGGGCACTGAACGCACCGAACGATAATACATGTAGCCTACGACGCGATCCCAGCTGATATGGACCAGATAACCCAGCTGGCCAGTGTATCGACCCAACCCGACGCGGACCGCATCTCCCAGTTCAAAAGCCGTCACCACATCACAGGCTGGGAGCGTTATTCTCGCCTCCGGATGAATACTTGGCAAATCCTTAGAATTGTCGTCTGGAAACACTACGACGACATTGTGCGGCAGCAAGACCTCTTCCACAGTTCCAAGCCGTCCCGTGAGCTCGCCCACGAGCACTCTGACCCTGTCCCCTGTTCGGATAAAATCAAGCGGCGGCGGACACGGAAAGATTTTGATTGCTCGTTGCCCACATAGAAACAAGTCCAAGTCGTCCATTTCTTCGGCTACTCCAAAGGGATTCAGAGCGCGTTGTGCATACGTACCGAGCGAGAGAATGTCCAAGCCGAACAGTTTGCCTTTCGCGCTTGCGCATATCTGTAGCCCATGAGGTGTGGGGGGCAGTTGGCCTAATAGCGCCCGATCGGCCTTGGCATCCCGCTCGATGTCTTCTAGCTCAGCTTCCGCAATACGTGCTAAACACTCTGCTTCTCTCCGCCGCTCACTCTCCAGGTAAGCCTCTATGTTGGGCTTGGTTGACGCTGAGTAGACCCCGATGTTGCGTTGGATGGCCCGCAATTCGTGCTCGCGGTCCCGTTTGTTCTGGGCACGTACTGCTTCAACTTCAATCCGCGCTTTCGCCCTCCCCAGTCGTTCCCCAAACAGCCGCATGTGCGTCTCCATGTTTTGGCCGGCCTCCATCTGCTTCTCGCCCTCCCTCAACTCCCTAATTCCGTCCCATTTCCCTGCAGCCCGATATGCAAGCATATCCAGGTCGCACATAACACGGATAGCCGCATCCACCGCCTGTGCGTGCTGCGTCACCGCGTTGGCCATCTCAGCATACATTGGGGAACACCGGAAGCTTTGGACCTCAGCGTCGGTAGCCCCCACTTCCACGTCGCACACATGATACAGGGGGACGTGCTCGAGGACTTTGAAGCCGTGGTGGTAGGATTCTTCCTCGAAGATGAAGGAATTCTTTTTTTTATCGTTCTCTCCCAAAAGATCACGGCGACCACCTTCCTGGATTAAATCCTTCTCGCAGAAAAGCAGTCGCCCGGGTCGATCATTCGGACGAGTCCTCCCATCCCCGCGTTTTTTGTCGTCAGAGCGGCGGACGCGTGGCACGAGCCACAATTTAACGTGCGTCCGCTCCTCGTTCATCTGCACCACCCATGCCAAATCACCGCAGTAAACCCCCAGCTCCGTATATCGTACCCAGGAGTGAGTCATGTTTTTGGCCCCCACTTGCGGCGTGAAAAGTTCGTTGCATTCATGTCCGCTCAGTCGAACGGGCGACGGCTTCCAGCGCATGAAAAATACCGTTCGGATGGCGGCGTCCACTACAGCACGCTCTGTCGCTTCAACGAACACGTAGCCGCGAACTGCCGCCAGTGCCACAGCAGAAATGATTTTGGCCGATGGCTGCGCAATGCCAACGTTCAGCAGCGTGTTCACAACATCTGCCTCATGCCCAACCTGTGCTCCTTGTGACACCACCGTAAATTAGGGACAGCGGCACTCACCACAACGGCAACCTTCCATATCATGGTTAGCTCTGTAGCTCTATTCAGCACACGACCCGCCATCTTTTCATATGCCGCATTGACCAGGAAGCCGCGCGGATTGAGCTCTGCATCTGCCTTTCGGCGCTTCAGTAAATCTGCCACTATTTGCTCTGGGCTTATTGCATCGTCCAGTAAAGCCGCCCATGGCGTGTATTTTTTGCAGGTTTCTCTAGCCTGTTGTGTAGAGCCGTCCCCGTTGACTCCCGCCCGGCGACATACATAATCTACACATCTGTCAAGTGCGTTTTTCTGCGCACAAATGCCGCACTTACCCAGCGGCTGTTCATCTCCCGAAGCACAGTCGATTACCGACTCAACATCGGTTTCCTCCTCCTCCGATTCTTCGCGGTCGGACTCCTCTGCGGCGTCCGCAATGAACCGTCGTGGATCCATCAACTTCTGGCGTTTATTCCTACCGATCATCTGTCATCCCAATCAGTCCTCTGTTTCGTCGAACGGGAAGCAGTCAACTTCGATGCTTTCATTATCACGTCATTCCAGTTACATAGATACAATTCTCCTACAGTCTTCCAGAGAACTAAACTCACCATTGGCTTACCGCACTTAGATGATGAACGTTCACAACAGAGGAGAAAGAAGTTTGCCTTTGTTGACACCCCATTTTCCGCATCGGATCGGCTGACCCCATTTGGCTACTTTTTTTCGATCATGCGTGCCTCAAAGTGACGCTGTTTACCCGTGTTGCGCTTTTCCGTCTCTTGTCCTCCCTTCCATCTCGTCTCATCGCCATAGTTGTAGCACGTCCGTAACCAATGCAGCACACTGGGGCACAGCCCTTTTTTCTCCTTAAGTCTTTGAGTGACGTTTCTGTTGGCCCCGACTTTTGCGCCATCATCATGGAGCAGCGCTGCGATCCGCTCTTCGGATGCATGGATTTTTGTTATTATCGTTCACTCTCTCAATCAACGTTCCTGCGTGTCACTGGCGAGGTCGTGGCAGTTACATCTGAACCCATACCATTGCCGATACGACCTGGCGAGATGTCTGTCGTACGGAAGTCAGTCATGTGCCGAGTTTGGTCACTAATCCCTGCCGCAGCGCACTCAAGTAATCCACCTCAAGCATTCTCTTGATTTGCAAGGTGTACAAGAGCATCGTGTGCAACTCGAGAAGGTACGCGACGTACAAGTATACACGCAAGCCCGTGATGCCGTGCGTCCGTTGTTCATCCTGAAAAGGTGTTACTGACCTGCGCAGCTCAAGCGCAAACCATCCTTGGTCATGGATCATATCCGTCGGTCTGACTATTCCCCCCCCCAACCCCAGAAGAGTGTACTCACCGTCAATGAGCTGGATCGCCTCGTTGTCTATCACCACATCTGCGACGTCAACCCTCCCCTCCCCGCGTATGTCCCTCTCATCGGTGCATACGTCGAATTGCTTTGTCAGCTAGTCAGGATCGACATAGCGGCGCAAGGCCATACTGTCCACGACTATTCACTCTCGTTGGCCGAAATCTCCTTCTTGCGCCCACCACTCGAACCGGTTGAAACTACCATGGTCAACCGCCTCTTCGTTGCATCAGCCACGTCGCTGCGCGCAACACAGGTCGATGATACCTCAGTATCTCCCCTTTCTGCCCAGCCCACACAGGAAGTGGAGGATGTCCGTTCCGGCATCTCGCGAGGGCCTAGCGCCAACAGCGATGCACCTGAGAATCTCGCGTGGCCCTCCTCCGGCCCCCATCGTCGGACGGCCAGTGTGGCCTGCGGTTCCATTCACGTTAAGCAGGAAGATTGATGTCGTTGCCCGTCAAATTACCTATCGTAGAACTACTTCGCTCCTATTGTACGCAGCATTTGTTCAATTACAATGGGGCCTCTTGACATGTTCTCCTCCTAATCTCGCATTAGGGCCCGCATCCCCAAGGCACTCTACGCGGCATCTCCCGCCGAAGGCCCATCGTTAGATAACACTCCGTCGGTTTTGTTCCTATTTTTGGTGAAACTAGCTCTTTCTCCTTGGGCGACGTGTCTCACTGGCCAAAAACATTCTCCGTTTTCTTCTATGTACTCCTGCACGCATCAACTTTCACTCGAATTTTTCCGTACAACGATCCCAGACGATTCCAAATAATCTGTCGTTACTCATTCATATTTGTCATTTTTTTCTTTTGGTCGCACTCGGCCGTTTCCACATTCCTTTGCCGTGTACGACGGCCTCGTTGAAAGTCTTACCGCCTTCACACCCCTGCTGCATGGCCTTCTGACAATAATTCTTTCGTCCATCCTATTCTAGATAGATAAACTACACATGGGAAGGTTCTACGGAGGTGTCATTCCACATTCTTTCCAGAGGCTATCGTGAGTAAAGTGCGCGATGCTGATGCGCTGACCGCCTGTGAACTCCTCAACTTCGTGCGGTAAAATCTTTCCGCGGATTAAGATCATGTCACCGTTCTGGTATCGCAAGCGCAGACGTAGTTTGGGGATATGTAATGCCCCGCCTTTGAATGGTCCCACCACCACAAGCGCCGCCCATCCACGCTTGGGATCAGCATTGTCTGGATGTAAGGGAGTCTGTCGATTGAACATGATTTCCCTGCCCTCCATGAGCAGCGGGTCGTCAGATCCGATCACCTGAAGAAATTTGTGCCGGCGTTCTGCTTCAGCTCTGAGACCTTTCAACGCCTCAAAATGAGGCAGATCCACAAATTCGATCAAGTCGTTAACGCGGTGCGAAACCAGGTGAAGCTGTGACATCAGAGCTAGGCTGCACGAGAAACTATGGCCTGTCTTTAGGACATGCCCTGACGGGACTGGCGCCTCGTGCTGATGGACAGTGAGTATCTTCGTAACTTCGCCATGACTTAAAACCGACCGTGTGCCCGATAGCGTGCCAAGCTTTCACGAGTTTGAAGATCCCCGCAATCTGGCCCAAGATGTCTTTGTAAGAGGAAACTTTGCCTCTGCCCTCACCGTCCGCCCCACCGCACTTGGGAAGCTTTATGCGCAGGGAACGCGCAAAGTCTTCCAGCTGTTCCAGTAGCCACCCCTGCCTCGGAATAAGTGATATTTTTGAAGTCAAAGCAATTCCTTACGGCCGATTTCTCCTTCAGCGCTCCTGGAATGTGCACAACCAGGCGTTCCCCGTCCCTGCTATAAGCAACGCGGGGGACCCCGTCCATCCAGTCCCGTTCCGGCGTCTCGTCGTACTCGATTTGAGTCTCAGAGTTGCAGGCCATCGCGAAGCTGAAGTTGGTGAAGGAAACTGAAGCGGCGTTCAAGGAGCGCCAGCAGAAACAAAGTGTCCACTTGCCCAGGTTTCTTTCAGCCAATGCCACCGCGTGGCGCATTTCCCTGCGGAACCCTAGGCGCAATTTTCGTTCCGCCTCGGGCTCCAACGGAGAATCGCCCAGTCTACCGTTGTTTGTTTGTCAATGCGGCTTGCCCCACGACAAGGTGACTTGCCTTGCTTTCTTCTGTATGCCTTGTGCATCCCTTGTGTCCTCGATGGTTTCCCGTGGCGCGGTTTCCGTGCGGGTGGCAGCAGTGTCGGCCGCGTTGTGGGGACGGGCGGCCCCCGGGTTTGCGCTTGGGTCATTCGCCTCTTTGGCTTTTCTGGGCAGATAGGGTCGGGTTGACATGACAGCGATTGTGAGGTGGGTGAAATATGGCACTGAATAATCGCAGTACCAGTAAACCCAATCGCCTGTCTCTTTTATACATTGGTCACGCCACTGGCCGCCTATCTCGTGCACGAAAGCTCGTGTGACTTTTCGTTGTCAACGTCACACGCTTGTGGGCCCATTCATCTGGTCCATAACCGCGACAAGGCCTACTCGCTAACCCTAGCAGGGCTTCAGTAAGGCTACCCTGACGTTGTTACGTCTACAGTATTTTTGCCTATTTATATACACCACGGTAGTGTAGACGCAGCCGAGTGTAGATTCTAGGGATGGCCGCAACGGACACATTTCTACACTCATTGTAGGTGCACCAATCCACCTCGACGCATTCGTCACAGGCTCGCCGGCCGCTATGTGTTCAGCCCCGCGGAGATCCCCTCAATGCACCTGATGGCCGTCATTCAATTATCCGTGCCTCCGCGTCAGGCATTAAGCTTTAGAAGCCGGCTGCGGCAATTAGTTCCGAACCGTTTTTGCAAAAGGTGTGGATCGCCACAACTGGTGTGGCAAGTCATGTGAAATGATGGTAGCTCCGCGTCACGGATGATCGGTGACTTCTCCAGTGGCTTTTTATTCCTGCCCAATATATAGCCATCATGTGTTTCATTCAGGGATAACGATTCCCCGTTCCTCTTCTGTCTGAAGCACGGTACGCCTTCTTTCCGTTGAGCGGCCCTCCTGTGGCGTGTCAGAGACTGTGTGCTTTCGACGGCACGCCACCGTGGGCTTTGTTCCCGTCCTCCTCTTCTGTCTGAAGCGCGCTACGCCTTCTTTCCGTCGAGCGGCCCTCCTGTGGCGTGTCAGAGACTGTGTGCTTTCGACGGCACGCCACCGTGGGCTTTGTTCCCGTCCTCCTCTTCTGTCTGCAGTGCGCTACTCCTTCTTTCCGTCGAGCGGCCCTCCTGTGGCGTGTCAGAGACTGTGCGCATCCCACTCTATCGCCTTCAGCCTTTTGAATCTACATATATCAGTAACTATCCTTTTTTATTTTCAAACACCGGTTGGCGCTTGTGGTGTTTTTTAAAGCCACCCTGCTCTTCTTATGTCTCAATGATCTCTCGGTCCGTTGCGCCGTTACCGATTTTTTGTGCCCGTCTCTGGCATTTTTATTTCATCCGCGCTTGACGACTGGGGCGTTTCACGCGGCGATTCCTTCGACGCTTCTTTTCAGCGCTTCTTCACGCGTAGTAGGCGTTTGAGCCTCCCTTCGATCAGACACACCCGCTTAGCATGTGACGTGAAATGAGGGTATGATATCGAAAGCGTTCTTCAAAAGGCTTGAATATCTCACACAGAGAAATCAAAACATGCGTTACAAAGGATGCCTACCACTAACCTTGCATCGAGGTTTTTTTTTTCGGAGAATTTGACGCACGGGATGTGTTCGACACATCCTGACACATCCCGTTGACTAAGCTTCGCTTTCTGCAGGCAGGTCCCCGCATGTGGCTTGATGTCCGTGACCGATCGTTGACACGATTATGCCGCAGTCATTTGCATGTGTTGTTGCTTTGCTCCTGTCCAGTTTTTGTTCGTTCTACCCGTGTCGTATATCAGCGTGCAACCGTCCCGAGAAGTTCTGGTGATTCTGAAATGGCTCTCCGCGAGTCGCTCCCCCTCTGCGACGTCGTCTTAGGTCGCCATTGTGTGCCCACCTTTGTTCGGAGTGCGACGGATCACCCTGAATCCCGCCTTTTCGAGTATCGGGATCCCAACACTGGGGACGAAACTTTTTTTCTCATCGAAGGTGTGGTCGTAGCCATAAAAAACGGGCGCATGCGGCGTAATCGTCATGTAAGTGTTCCAGACCTCACATTCGTTCTCCGCCTGTTCAGCTCCGCAACTTGCAGACAATCGACCACATTTTTCTCCAAGTCGCTCTCCCGTACAGCACCCATCCTATGGAAAACCAGCTCACTGTCCTTCGGGACGCTATCAAATATGACGCCATCACCGACGCCGTAAGTTCCACGCGTTCCGTTTCCCTTTTCCTCTATTTGACATATCCAGATTAACCGCGTTCCGGCATCGGTGCGAGACAATACCGTCACTGACGGTACTTGCCTTGGCGTCTTGCGACCAGTTCGGGAACAGATCAACCGCGATCTCCATTACATTATGCTTTTATATACGGACGATTGCACCGTTGGCATTTCTCCTTCCTCGAACTATCTCAATGCTCACTTTTCGCTGTAGAATACCTCAGCTGTTCCCCACCCCGCGCGCGCTTCTCAGATTTTGCACGTCGGCGACCACGTGCAGGCCGTTTGCAAGTGGTCGCGGCTTGATTCTCACGAACGCGGCGGACTTTCTCGCCACTATTTTCTCTCCGTGAACTCGATTCACGTTGACGAACGCAGCGTCAAGAAGGAAGTGCCGATGGATGTGGTGTTGTCGCCTTCTGTCAAGGTCGAGCTGACAGCTGAGGATGATGTAGTAGGTTGGGACCAGCGCAGGTTGAAGAAAGAAGAGGACGAAGAAGTGGCGGTATCGCCTCGCATCAAAGTCGATCACAATGCCGAGGACGATATAAACCCGAAGTAGTAGCGCGTTCTTTCTGTTCCCCACGCTGTGGCATTCCAGACGTTACTTGTAGGACACCCTTGCTGGCTGCATTACCTAATTGTCCCCTTAGCGTTTTTCATGCATATCCATCATTTAATTACCTTGTCCGAATGTCGTCGTCTCCCTTGTTCTCCAAATTTTCCCTGTATCTCGCTCTTTCCAAAATCGAACTTTGTCTCCTCACGTCTCGATTGTTTGGAGCAAAAACACGACGTCTATTTCCGCCCCGCAAACGACTAATGTAATGTACAACGAAGTGGTGTAAATGACGCGACAAATAGAAAGACGGACGGATCGGGCGAGCGCTTCGCCGGATTTGTGTCGCAACAATTCCCCTTCATCAACAAAGAGGGCAAGGAGGATCTTCAATGGCATCCGATCGCGTACTGTTCGATGCGCACGTCGATTAGCGAAGCTAAGTATGAACCGTTCCTCCTCGAATTTGCTGCACTTAAATTCTCTCTCGACAAATTTGAGGCTTACACGTACGGCTCACTGATTGAGATAGAGACAGATTGCCAAGCACTCCGTGATTGCCTAGTCCGCGAGCGCCTCAACTCCCATCATAGTCGGTGGAAGGAGTCCATTCTAGCGAGGAATATCATTGATGTACGTCATCGACCTGGCGTGGATAACCCCGTTGCAGACGGTTTGAGCCGCATGTGGACGGCCCGTAAACGGACGTCTACTGACGGTTCGGACTGGTCTGTACTTCCAGACTGGGAAGTGACCAAGGGTATTGTACGCGACGTGCTGACCGTGTCGGACGCCCCAAACGAGCTACGTAATCCTCTCCAGACTCAATTCGCTGACGATATCTTTTTTGCTCCGATAGTTGAACATTTACTCGGTCATACAGCAGGTACAACAATCCAGGACCGCAAGCGCGCAGCTCATCGCTCCACGGGATTTATGATCGAAGATGGCAAGCTTTGGCGCATCGCTGATACTGCCGCACGCCGGGTAGCCAGGACGGAATGCATCCCAGCAGACAAAACCCTACAAAGTTTGTTTAAACAATTTGCGTCTCAACGTAAAACCCTGTTTAAGCAATGATTTATTTAATGGTGTTCAAATAAGGACTGAATGAGATATTCGTCGGCGGACAGAAAATTCAGTTTGGTGGAGACCCCGAGAGATAAGTAGAATTACATTGTAATTCTTTTTGATCGGATTCGCATCGACCTATACACCGCTTGGACCACGCGTAAGCGTATTTGGATCTATTGACCGTGGATCGCGTGTTGCTGGTATGTGACCAAAAATGTGCCGTTTTTTTGGGTCGTTTGGTACGCTACGACTTATTCCATAGACTGAGACTTCACTCCTCCACGGCGGACGACACGGTGGGCACTGCCGCGCAGCGGGCTACCCAGGTGATTCATTTCAATTGAAAAATGAATACTACGTACATGCGACACGATACGACTAAAAGAGCAGGGAGTTCAGGCACACGGCAGTGAACCAAAAATGAATTATGCGGAACGCGCAGCAAAGAAAGGATGATAAGGACGAAAAATGTGCCGCTGCAGGCTGGAGGCCTCAATCAACAATTTCCAGAGCCGGCGCCATGCTAGAGGGTTTCCCTGCATCAAGAAGTCAGAACAGCTTCGGTTTCATAGATGCTAAAAACTCACATTCTCGCGGACCATGACACACAACCCGCCGCGCATGGTAGGGTGAACGAAGTGCTCCACCTCCACACGGCCCGCGATGGCCTCGTCCTTGTTGTCGACGATGTGAATGCGGAAAACGGACGGTTCCTCTTCGAGGGCAGGATGACATGTAACATTGAGATTATCTAGAGCAATCATAACCGCCGTTTGAAGCTCTCGCGGTCCCAGATATGAGTAGAAACGCGTGAGTTGAGGAATGCGCCGGTCCCCGAGAGTCGTCTGACAACGGATGAGACGTCAAGCGCGATGGGTAGGGATTCAAGAGGCTCACAAGTTCCAGGAGTGTCTGCGATAGTTGCCCACTGTGTGTATGATCAAGCTCAGGAGCTGACGACGGACTACGCAAAGGTCTCGACAAGGCAGTAACAAAACAGAGAGAGAACACGGACCGCGTATTTTCCAGGGGAGGGGCGGCGATGGCGAGCTCGCCACTACGACGCAAAGATTGTGTAAGAGCAGCAACCAAAACATCAGGGCTTTCGCCGGCCAAGGGTGAAGCGCTGTCGCTCAATTAAGAGAGAGAGAACTGGAAAGGATGAAGCACACCGACTGCTGAGCCCACGGATGAGCGAGACAATCGAGAAGACTGATGCGTTCGGAGGGGTTGATTGCCAGAAGGGAGCGCACCAATGCTGAAGAATTTCGGATTCAGGATCTCATGAAAATAGGGTTAGAAGACTTACATGTCGCTGAGCCAAGACGGAACCAGGCTGGATCTGTGACCGGCTGATTGTTTATATAATCCGAGTAGTGAGGACTGCGGGACGTCGCTCGCGCCCACGGAATGTCTGAAGTAGCTGTAAGAAAACATCGGCAGGAAGACGTGGTAGACGAACCGCCAGCGAGGAGGCAAAATAGAAGAACACCTACGCCCCACAGATCTACGGCTACGCCGTCATACTTCCCCTCGGCAAACATCTGCGATGGAATCAGTAGAGCAAGGGGATGAAAGACGAAACACACTTCGGGAGCCATATACGGCACGGTTCCGCCCTTGTTTGAAAACAATCGTTTTCTGCTGGTGTCGGGGTGTTGAGAGACGGCCGCCATGCCGAAATCGGAAATTTTGAGGTGACCCCTACCATCGAGGAGTACATTCTGAGGCTTAAGATCACGGTGACAAATGCCGCGACTATGTACATATATCTGTGGGGCACAAATTTAAAAGCGGCGTTGAGCAATTTGGGGGGTCGGGGAAAACATACCATTCCAGAAACGGGCTGCTGAAAGTAGAAGTGGGCGACTTCCTGCCCAACGCCGACATCGGAAGCTATTGTGGGCGGTGGTGAATGACGTGGAGCAATGGAACAGGGAGCACCTACGAATCTTGTCAAAGAGGTCTCCGCCGGCGGCGAGCTCCAGCAGTATATAGAATCCGGGTGTGTACTTTTCGGCATGGCGAAACTCGACGGTCACCCCGCCGATGTACTTGACGACGTTTGGATGGATGAGATGGCCGTGGATCATAACCTCCCGCTGGGCGGCCTTGAGTGTGCTCTCGTCGCCTTCACCCTGGAACACTATGACTTTGCAAGCGGCCACACGCGAGCCATTGTTACGATCAACAGCGTGGAAAACCCTATGAACATGAAGATGCAACAGACGATGAATGGGGAGACAACTAACGTCCCAGATCCTCCTCCGCCGATCCGACGTGTAAGTTTATAGCCTGTGGTTTGATCAGACCAGGAGGGAATGCGAGAGGACGACAGGTACCGAGTACGGTTGGGAATCTGGAGGGGGGGCGAGCTTGGACTGGACCCAGTCTGATGAGCGGCATGTCGAAAAACGAACTTGAAGAGTGACTGGATAACGAACTGGAAGAGCGACTGAAGAACGGACTCACGTGGGTATATAACGGTAGGCTGTGCGACTTGAGATGCGATCATGCGCCGAGGGGGTGGTGATGAAAGATAAGCGTACTTGGCAACCAGGCATTCGGAGGCATTCCAAGTGTTCGATCGGACGGTTGATGACACCGGTTCTTTTCATGTGACAGAACTGAGCTAGGCTGCTTGCGGGTATGGAGGCGGAATCAAATACGTGGAGAGCCGAGTTTCCAACTGAAACCACACACTAACGTGCAGACTAAAGGAGTTGACATGTAACCGAATATGCACCGATGAAACGCTGTCATTCGTCACGAGAACACGCCTTGACATTTTCGCTATGGTGTGAATGAGTCTGAAGCGGGAAGAAGGTGCTGGTCAGGGACAACGATGGGTGAGAAGACATATAATAAACAAGCGGCTGCGGGACCGCGACGCTAGTGCATCCTCTTTGTGACGAATTGAGATTGAGATTAATCAGCATCCATTTTATAAAAAGGTTCACGCGCAGATGTCCGGTTTCGCACATCGACAGATCTCTCCTTAGCAGTCATGTCTTTAATCCGCACTTATGCACAGACCCTCGCCGACGCCGACATCGGACTTGAGACGATAGCAAACGAGACCTTGCTCGGATTGGACCTAGAATGGCCGCGCAATGCAGGCAAGGATAAGATACGATTGATTCAGATCGCGTCGACAAACAGCGCCGTCGTGTTGGATATGGACTACCTGCCGGGTGAGTTCAAGCTTGTTTCAAAGGGACTCGGAATTTTATGTATTGTTAGAATTGCCCGCGAGATTGGTGAAATTGCTGGAGGACGAAACTGTTCTGAAAGCGGGAGTGGGTATCGAAGGTGCGAGCTCCATGTGCTCTGAAGGGTGGCTCTACTGACGCTAGCGATCGAAGGTGACACCTGGAAACTCTGGCTCCACAGCGGTGTGAACGTCAAGGCATGCGTGGATCTGAGCAAGTTGGCCAGATCCCTCGATGCGAGACTTCACCCTGGCGGCTACAGCAAGTATGAACGTTTGTACTATAAGGCTGACCTGGCCCTCGCGAAACTGGTTAAAGTGGAGTTAGGCCGCGAAATTTCGAAGGAGAAACAATCGGGGACGTGGACGGGGAACCTCGAGGAGGAGGAGCTAGACTGTAATTGACATCGCTATGGCATGGCAGGGCGTTAACAATATTTACAGATGCGGCCATGGACGCGGTAGCGGGTGCTTTGCTACTGCACAAGATGCTGGGCGATTTCGACTGGTGGGCTTACCGCGCCATGCCGGGCACCTTATGTGTAGCGTCAGTCGCTTGCCATGAGTTTGATGACGTCGAACTTCTGGCTCAGATGACGAACTTGGAGAAATCAATGGATAAAATCCAGTACTATGAGCGACGGTCGACACCGGCCTTTCGAACGCAGATAACGGCCATTCCTTGGCACGCATTCACGTTCGACATGCACGATTCGAAACCCAGGAAGACGGCCTTCGACAAGGACGAAGAAACGACGCGGCTGGGGCCTGACGCGGATGCGCGCTGGGCACCGGAAGACGATCTCTATGAGGTGCTTCGCGGGGAATGCCCTATACGACGATATTTTGTATTGTGGGATAAAGCGCAGCGGAAAAAGGAGAAGGAGAAGAAGAAGAAGAAGGAGAAGAGGATGATGCTATCATTGGCCGAGTGTTAGGGTACGACTTTATGTTCCTCTTTTTGTTTTTTGTTTTGTTTTTGTTTTTGTTTTCGCCACGACGGGGAGGTCTGGTTGCGGTCTAGGGACCTTGTTTCTGAATGAGTGCATGAGAATGCCGATTAATGAATAAACAACGTCAGATATAACGGTTGAGCTAGTGGACGGCGGTGGCGCAACATGAGAATGTTCGCAGAGGGGTGTGCTCGCCCTCAAAACGGGTAACCCTAGCTCCTGGGCAAAAGGTGGGTATACTTGGCGTGGATTAGCGTTTCACAGGAGTCATGCGTAGGCAGCGAGTGGGAGAAGTACTAGCTCGTGCGACACGATTCAATTGAGGAAGTAAAAAACAACAAAGGATGCTTGCAAACTCAGCCCATGCGGCACAAAGATTCACAGAGGCCCAGCTACTCCAGGCGTACATTTTCACGATACCAGGCGACGACCTTTTGGTCGACGAGTACCTGGTAAAAGGATTTACTGCTGACGTCAGATAGACCATTTATAACGCTCACTTTAGAGGGGTTAAAATTCAGGACTTGTAGTCGATCGAGAGATGTTGCACGCGACAATGCGACATATATCATGCCTAGAACGCATCAAATAACTGAATGGGAAACCGCTGAGAAGGTCACCGGCCTTTTGCGAATGTTTTCCGCAGATCAACTTTGACCCAGGGCATTGTCTTTCCTTGAGCCTTGTGCACGCTCATAGCCCATCCGAGAATGAGCGGAATCTAGATTGCTCAGCGGCTCAAGTAAGTCTACGGACGAACACCAGGATCGTCGCTACTTACCTGCCATCTGGTCAAGCCGATCTCCCCGTTGCTCAATAAAACGTGGAATTCGACAGCTCCAAATTCTAATTCCGTAGATCGTCCGCCGTCGACGGGAAATGCTACCACAGCCCTTCGGGAAACTCCAGGCATGTCGCCGTTTGTAAACCTTACAACGAGCCCTATGCTACCGTTCACAAGGGTATCGGTCATGTTTTTGATCAACATAACCTAGATCCGACGGGTCAGTAATAGCGATTTTTTTTCCGCGACGAACGCCTACCTGTGCGCCAACGCACAAGGAGACCCTACTCCGTGCCATCAAACTCTCAAGAATCTTAGATGCTTGAGGAGAATCAAGTAGCTCCCCGCTGTCCTCAGCGTCGAAGTGGAAGATTTCGTTCCCAATTTTTTTGGCACGCTCATTGTTAGCTCGGTCGACGTCGTCACGAGTCGGATACCTGAAGGAAAAAATGAGGTAGACCAGATCCCGATGGGAACGCACGCACAACTCAGTGGGCAAGATACCCTCGGGACACTGAAGATCGCGAGAAAGGCCGTAAAGAATTGAAATGCTGGCGGAAGTGAGTTTGTTGAATCGCAACTCGTTGAGAATATTGATAAAAACTGGCTTGCTCTCAGTCATAGCGATTAAAGACGGAACGAAAGGCACACCGTCATCCGACTGACGGAACACTTGAGTCAGGCACATGTTAGTTGAGACCGCCAGCTTCCAGCACTTGGCCTGGAAAGCAAATTGGACGGCCCGACCGACGGGAGGGAGTTGGAAAAAATCTCCTGAGAGAACCAGCTTCGCGTGCGGGATATGAGGTTCTCGACAGTGTGTGGGCAAAGAGTCAGCACGCTTACTTGGATGCCAGCAAAGGGCTCGTCATTCTCTCTCACGATACATGCGATACCGGCCAGCTTGTCAAGAAACTCCGCATCCACCATGGACACTGGATAAATCTGACATGAGTCTCGGGGCCTTGGGAGAGACGAGCAGGTACCTTCATCTATCAAAAGCACTTTGGTTTCTTCCCACCGCTTCTTGGCAATAGGCCTCTTGCCGACGTTGGCCGCGAGTGTCTGGACTGTCCCGTGGCCCAAGCCAATGCCCGCCCATGAATGGAGCGTAGTGCCACTGATAGCGTGCGCAGCCGCGCCTGACAACACATTAATTTGGTATTTTCAACTGTTAGAGATGATATAGGGCGGACCAGTGGACGCTGTCACCGCGAGGGCATACGCGACATTCTGATACTTGAGACGCAAGTGCTCTACAATAGCGCTCAACAGATAGGACTTTCCGGTGCCTGCCTTCCATCAGCTGCGGCCAAGGATAGAAAAAGAGAAAAATACCAGCATTCCCGGTGAAGAAAACACTGTGCCCTGCATCTACAAGATCAAAAACACGCCTCTGCTCCGTAGTTAAGGGGGGGCCAAAGTATGTGGGCGACGGTGACATTTGGAATGAATCTTCGGTTTCAGCGGCGTCAAGCAAATCCCATTTTTCATCCGAGCTGGAACCAATCTGAAGCGCAAGCCTAACGGCCGCGTTACGACGTGCTTTCTCAGACGCTGAGGAAGTGCGACGTCCTAGGCCAGAGGATGCATAGCCAACATCTCCCAGCGGAGCAAGCGCCGACGAAGCGATCTCCGACGAGGCCGCTTCAGGGCCTGCGGGCGCATCCGTAGAAGAGCGGTCCACACTTTGCTCCAGGCAGCTAGCAGAATGTGACGCATCAGGATTCATGGCAGCCAAGATGGCGGCTAAACGAATCCTTCGCCCGGTTGCCACCGTTTCAGCATCAGGGTGGGCCCGCTTCGAAGGGATGTTGGATGACATGATGGTAGCGGCGAAGAGATGAAGATTATTGGTCTGTTGTTTGCCCTAGGCTTATCACCATGATGGGTTATTTGCTCTGCGTGACTTGTGCGATATGTTATATAAGCAGCAATGGGGGTGGCAAATTTGATCGTGACCGCATTCCCGGGCTGCTGTGGATATTTGGGACGGGAAAGACGTGTAAAGCACATTAAAAACATGCAGGTTACATACAACTTGTAATATCACATATGGGGGTGAGTAAGGACAATACACCGGGATTTAAACCACCATAATAGCGTCTGGCTAGGCGCAGTAAGAGAAGAATGTATATAAATGGACCGTATGGGAGAGTAACCATTTTTTTCGCGAGCAATACTCAGGGCCTGAAACGCGTCCACAGTGCCTTCAGCAACCCAAACGTGCCTCAGTCGGGGGCATGCGTGCCAATTGAGACAAGCGCCGCGACTCGGAACGAGAGACGCAAGCTGCAAGGCCGTGAAATAAGAGGGCGAGGCGCGCCTGAGATCGAGAGTGCGAACGCGGTGCATTAAGGGGATGATTCCTTCGATGGACCGCGCGCAGTCAAGGGTACTGACGATGACGAGTTTCCGGATGGTCATGAGGATGGCACTGCACTGGGAGAGGCCTACTATGTCCCGGAGACTGTTCAAGTCGACACTAAGAGTGCGGAGCTCGGGGAGTATGAGATGCTGAAGAAGGACAAGCGTGCTACATATATCGTCGAAGGAGACGTAGAGTTTCTTCAGCCCAGGTAGCGGTGGGCATAGCATGACTGGGAAGGCCTCATAGTTGAAGTTAACGGAACGAAGGGATAGCTGTGCCAAGTCAGGCGACAATCTGAGGAGCTCGACAAGCTGGACCCAAGTCAACGGGCGGGAAACAGGGATGTCCAATATGGCCCTACAGCAAGAGGAACTGCGGTGGGTGATTCTCGGCCATGGGGTGCCGCTGGTGCTGCGGATGGACAGCGAGGTGAACGAGGTGAAAATTGGCTGGGCGATGAGGGAGATCGGAAGACTGAAAAGGGGCAAAAACGACGGATTGAAGTCCAAAAGGAAGTCCGTAGTTTTGTAGATGACAGTAAGAGATTGGAGGCTAGATGCTGTAAAATGGGATACGGTCTGCAATGCGGCTTCCAACGCATCCGCATCTTGGACTTCGATGCTGAAGTGGTCGATGGCAAACATGAAATACTCGACGACGAAGAGGGCTGAATCGGCGTAAGAATGGAGGCATTGGATGTGAGGGTGGTTGGGGTGAGAAGCGAGCTGGCTATCGTCCCCTAAACGGAGTGCGAGGTGGAAGATATCGGGCTCGGGGCGGTCCAGCATCCAAACAATGTGTTCCATAGGCGTGCGTGGCGTAATAACGACCTGGGACCAGAACGCAGCGTCCTCGCATATGACTCGGTCAAAGTCCTTGCAAGTGCGCCTCAATGCGCCTCTAACACAAACAAACGAGTCGATGTCTTGCGCTGTGGTTCCTTCCCGTTCCTTGCAGCAGGAAATAATGCGGTGAATTAATTCCCCGGGAACACGGGCGTTACTGAGATACTTCAGGAAGTCAGCGGATGATTGGAATGACCCAGTACGACTTACCACCGAGCTGGGGACAGACATAGATGCCAGAAAATTGGACCCTCGAAGAGCGATGCAAGAAGGGATCGAATGGTTAAAGGCAGAGGAAAAGATCTGCGACTACAGAAGGTGGTTCGAACGAGGAGTTACACGATACCGCATCTCGGGATCAGTGAACCATGCCAACCTGTGAGTACAGCCAAAGGAGCGGCATGGCATAAATGATGGCGTGTGTGGTTGGTATCGCGAAATACGCGGCCAGGGGTTGTCTACCAACCCGTCCGATAGGAGGATAGGTGAAACAGCCGAACTGCGCACCGCGTAGACGGGCGGGGTACTTCGTGGACAGGGTTGTACATTTGTTTTCGCGAGATCAGTGCGTGCGTGGCGCTACTAGTCTCGATCAACTGCGCTTATCGGGGACACTGATTGTTTGAATTGGAATACCTTGTGTCCGGTCGGCAAGAAACTGCGGTACCGGCGCGCTGGATGGAACCAGAGCATCAGATCGCTCGTTTTCACGCGGGCAAATGGTGACTGCGATGGAGTCTAGAACCTTCTAACTGGAACATGGATGACGTGCCGAAATTGCGACTGAACAGTGATAGTGAGGGAGCACATGAGAATAATCAGAAAACGCCGCGCGAATCCTGAGCCGTCCGCTAGCACTAATGAGGTAGATGCAGAAACAGGGAATGCGGGAATGGTGCGAGCGTTGGGGCATAAACATAATCATATTCACGACACACATATTGAGACAGCGAGGGAAGTTAAGTGCATGTACATATGGCTCAAAGATCAAAGCTGAGCCACGGCTCCACGTCCTGCGCAGCCAACCACGCCTCGATATCTTCGGAATCGCGGGCATCCGGCGATAGACAACGCACTCGGTGAAGAGTGAGTCAGGGGCAAACGCACGAAGTGTCGACACGCTTACATGCAGTCGGCAAAGTTGTCGTCTCCGTCTGTGAGACGGTGGGAAACGCGGACTGCCCGCAGGGATGCTCGACAGGTCTAAATGCAGCTTCAGCGTCCGCTAAGGAGAACTGTGTTAGTCCCACGACAATATGGGAAGGTCGAAGACTAACCAAACTCCTCGATCAGCCTCGCGAAAACACGACTGCGCAAAGGTTCTGGGGACGGGGTAGAAGTAGGCGACGAGGAAATAGATATGACCTGATGTAGATGGTGAGCTGGTGATGGAAAACAACATAAACCCGATGCTCACAGTGTCCGGGTTCGCCACCTCTCCAGCTGAATCGCTGTCCACACGATGCAGCCGTTTGGACGCCGCAGGAACATCCGCTGCATCGGGAGAGCCGCTCCTCAAACGTTGTGGCCAGTAAGCAGCGCATTGGAGACATTCGTGAGAGTCTGCCCGGCGGTGCTCCTCGCCTTGTCAGTCTTGCGGGTGCGAACACGTTCAGGGCTGGGTGGGTGCGTCTTAAGCAACCTCGCGTCGGGGGGACGGGAGGGGCTGGTAGACATAAGCGTTGAGGGATGTAGAGGAACTGGAGGACGAGATGTAAGGGGGAAGGAGATGGGCAAAAAATTGACCAACTGGCATGCGTTTGTCCCTGACGGGTGGTTTAATTCAGATGTCTCACGTGAATGGCCATCATAGCGACGGCATCAAATTTTTTAAATAAATAAAAAAGACAAGGCTATGGGGTTTCCCCAGCGCCCCACGTGAAGGCGAAGTGCCTACCATCACGCGGATACGGCTGATACAGGAACGACGATTACAGGATTCCCTTAGCGTGCAAATGGAGACAAGCGTGAGAGTTTTAGCCGGACATGCATAATATAGGATGAGCAGTACTGGCTGGAGGTAAAACCATGCTACGTTTGCGAAAATTACGAGGTTCACGTATGTTTTCTTCAAAGAAGTGTGCGCATCTTGTGGCACGAAACAGTGGTATTATGGGTGATACATTATACACGCTAGAAGTCGATGCGGTACAGAACAGATTTAGAGTTTGAACCGCGTGATTGGATCAATACCCTGCACGTACATCAACGACATGGAGCGCCAGGCACTGAACAATTGACATGGGTAGGTAGGTAGTTCGCATTACACGACTAGGTCCGAATAACGAACACCGGTTTCCAGGGATTATCCCGTGTACAAAGCAAGCGTACATTACACCATCGCCCAGGACCCTAACTGCCATCTAAACCCAACTAGCACATCCCATAAGTTTCCTTATACCCCAGGGTAGAGCCAAGACGACAGCTCCCAGTAACAAAGAAATGGTAGCTTCACCTTAAAAAACCTGAATATACACGCGTTGGAATCATCACTCATCAGACATTATCTGATGGGAGGAAACCACCCATTTTGGGTGATCGGCGCCGTCGCTTCTGTCGGCTGGAATCATGTGTGGGCCGAATATACATGATGCTCGCAATGGGGATGATGAAATAGAAAATGGCGCTCGACAGCGTGATATTGACGAGTCGACGGGCGGTATGAATAAGATGGTGCTTATCTCACGGACTTGAAACAGAGACTTCGCCGTCTCGCTGCGGAAAGGGGAAGAAAAATGAGCGAGAATGATGCGAAAACGTGTGTGACTTGTTCTACCACGCTATGCGGGATTATTCACCAAGACAGTGGCACACCTTGGCATGCAGGGATCGTGATGTGCGTTTCAAAAATAACGTACCGAAAGGATTGAAGGGCCCGATATCTCCATCGGAACACAAAATTAGAGCGCTGGACGGTGCACTGGATGATGAAGAGAAACCCCTAAACCAAAGGTAGAAAACAGAAACTTGGCTGAGTTGCAAACGTGACAGGAAACGAATTAGAAGTTACTCGGCGTACCGAGATGCTCAGCTGAGCAGGAAGCACGAAAGAAAGGGAGGCACAGAGCTGAGATGACAAAATAACATTAATTGCGGGTGCGTAGGAGGGCAGTGAAAAGTGTAGGCTACAATGAAGCAATTCAATAACCGGTTGAGGTTGGATGATGCGGCCGCACCGGCATGGCCGGATAAGGTAACAGGTTGAGGCTCCGATTGAAATTGAGATAAACTGCGGCGAACAGCAACTTGAGTGAACAAAGTGCATAAGAGCCTGCACAGCGATGTCCCAGACTGATAGAGTAGGCTGACGTCCGTTCAACGCGGTCAGCAAGTGCGGAGCATCGCTGTTTCCAGAAGATGATGCGATCGTGGTCCTGATCAGGAGGCTTGTGTCTGTACCCTGCATTCAAAGGCCTCGGCTAAGAGATCGCATCTCGGGTCGCGAGACCTTTAAAAACACCAGGTTCGACGGTTGAGGTGTATCATTTCTTAACCCCCCCCCCCCCACTTTACCGGTCGTCGAGCGACTTGACTACTTCGCTATTTCCCATCACCCTCCTTCCCTTTGACGAAGCTCATTACCCATCCCTTTGACTCTACGGGGCGTTGACCGACCCAGCAGCCTTACCAGCTCCACTCCTTAGATATCAATCTCTTTCTGAACCCTCCGCCATATTGCGCGTGTCGTTGATCGACCTTGCAGCTTTGCGTAGTATCCTCTGTCAACCCCTGGGACGGCAATTCGATCGTGAAATTAGAGTCCAACCCCCCCATTCCACAACATGTATGGCTGTTTTACGCGATTGTGGAGACGTAAACTAACGACATCTCAGGCCACACTGCACTGAACCCGATTGCGGCTTCGTTGGTAGCCTTGGTTCGCACTACACGCGTGCCCACGCACCACATTATCGCCTGAAGTTGGACGGTAAGTGCTGGTATTCATCCAAACATTACCGTCCTACGTAGCGAATCAAAATATCTACTGACGTACTGTAAACGTTTGCAGGGATTCAGTACCGTATCGACCGACTGGCCCAGTTCTTGCTCTGTCCCCACCGCCATTGCGGAGAAGTTTTCATGGAGCCGCGTGAGATGGAGCGCCATCTGACCAGCCTCTGTCACAACTACAAAACCGCGAGTATTCGTATCATGAAGCCGTCCGACGTACTAGCTGGGGAGTTAAAGGCGCGGAAAATCTCCCAGGCAACTCAGCGCGCACCCACCCAGCCGACGGCGCGAGGGGCGCCATACCCCCGTTTCGGAGCGGCCGGCAACATGGACGCGGACCCGTCGACCACTCGTAGTACTCGTCCGGCGTGTGCGGCCCTTACGACCACACCACGGGCACCAGATACACCGCCGTCACCTACGCCGCGTCCTGTGCGTTTTCTTCTGCTTCCGTTGGGACAAAAAAAGATTCACAAGCTGAATATTGTGGACGTCTTCAGGGAGGATCGAATGCCCTAGCGCCAGAGATGGCCAGCGAAACGGACTCCGACGACTATTGGGGAGCTGAAAACTTCGTGAGTGACAGCGTTTGAAAGATGCTTGGTGGATCTTGGGGCGTACGTTACGACTCATCATTGTCATACAGGATTCAGCGCTTCTGAACGGCATGCGCAATTCGCCAGCTATACCTCCACCAATACCTTTTCACAGTCGACCGTCGGGGGATACATCGTCTGAGGAGGTACGTGCCTAGATTTAACAAGGCAAGGGCATAGCTGACTTTTTCCGTTCATGTTTACGTTTTGTCTCCTGTTGTGGGTGCGCCCGGGAATATTTCTTCGCTGTTTCGGTTGCGGTCTTGTTCGAATTTAAGATGGAAAAGGACTGGTCCAAATTCGAAAAGTTGCCGGACCAGATCGTGGTGGCGGGGGGGTCTAAACACTTCAATCACTTCACCGTGCGTGCCAACCCTTGCCGAATCATGGCATTCATTCATCTGACGCGCGCATGTCGATTCAGGGTGACCTTCGGGGGACGAATACCTGGGGCTTGACTCGTCGCCTCTGTCCTCACCGAATGTACTTCAATTACTGCACTGTTATATTTTTTATTCACGCGTCACGTGATAGGGCAGCGATGTCGTCATGGAGAGCCGGGGAGGGAGCCCGAAGGACACGCCACCGAAACCCGAAGCTAATATACATTTGGTATGTGAGATACTGGGGCGGCATACCTTTTTTGTGAGACTGATGCGCTACGTAAGGGGAACGAGAAAGTGGAGGATGGTGACACCAGTGCCTACAGCCTGGAATACCTGACTCCTCCTGGTTGGGCGGTGCGTTGCAACACTCTGTCCCATATACGCGTTGGTTGCTTACAATGACGACATGATAGGCACGAAAGCTTGCACCTGCTATCGCGGTGCCAGAAACCCCGAAGCAGCGCGTTCGGAGTGCATCTGCGCACCGCGATCCCTCGCCCACTGAGCCGCCGGCTATGGAGGTGGATCCCCCATCGCCAATATGGGACGGCAGGGCGGTCGGAATGCACCGTCTGTCGACTCAGCCGAGCCACGTCACTCGGGATGACGATTCAGACGACGACATGCGCGAGGCGGATGAGGCGGGGAGCGCCGTTGGTAGCGTTTCTGGCTCATCCACGGCGGCGATTCCACCTTACCCGTCTACTCCCGACCGTGCTCCTGTATTGACTGACGGGCCAACGGATTTCTCGGTGCTAATAACCAAAGCACCCCTGCGCGACTTCGACCTCGCCATCGACCCCCACAATCGCACCATGCTTTGCTTTGAATGCGGCTCATGCTGGTGCCCAGACGAGATCCGCCAGCACGTCAAGAAGCATGGTCTCCACATGACCGCCGCGGAATGTCTGGACGTGCGCGCGCTCTGTCTGGAAAACGGTGTCAGCAATACTCGAGGCATTGTAGACTTCCCCGCATTTGGAAATGCCCCTGTGGAGGGCCTTCGAATCCACGACGGTTTCTATTGCGAGGAGCATCAGTATGCTTGCCGAGCCGCGAAAGCGATGCAGAATCATTGGTCGAGTGAGGATTCGCACCGAGCGTCGGGGATTGCGTGGCGTAATGGTTGCAAGGAGGGCTCGGTGCAGACGTTCTTCGACCCAGTTCCGCGGCGGTTCTTCCACGTCGACCCAGAGCTGGTTCGCGGCCCCCGTGTCAGCGTAGTCGAAGCGTACAACGCAGCGTACGGCATCAAGTTCGACGCACCGCCTCAACTAATCCGGAAGCCGACTGACTTCCGCGAGCGAGACCCGGTCGAAAACATCACTCGCTGGGGCGGATTTATGGCCAAGTTCACCGAAACGGGCGACGCCGTCAACGCGCTTCGATCCCTCTTCTTCCTAACCGACTACCGAAAGCGCTCCCCCGACGGGCCCGATCGACTTCACGAGATCAACATCCGGTACGAGGAAGCGATCGCCAAAATCTGCAATGGTGCAACAACGACAGCGCGCATGCTGCTTCATCGCTGTCCGAGGTACAAATTTCCCAAAGTAACGCCTTATAGCTCCTGACACTTTCCTATAGAGTCGACGTGAACTCGAAAATATGGAACACGCACGACAACCCCGTGACCGTCGATCGGTACAACGGCCTTCGAGAACGGTTCGCCGTGGCGGTCCTCCGAGCAGTCGATTCGAACATGCAAACGACCTTTAAGCTGCCCCTGACGCCGTCAGAACGCGCCGCAGCCATAGCATACGGCGCCTCACTCGATGCCCCTCGGACCACGGCCGAGACCGAGCTGCTCCATTACCACCGCTTCATCTCCCTGTTCTTTCTCGCCCGAAACCAACCGGACGCTCCGGAAACCCTTGACAAATTCGACTTTCCTTTCGAGTGCGTCACAGCGCTGCTCGCCGTGCGTGAGGACGGATCAATGAAGCCGGCATACGAGATGACGCAGATGCTGTCGCAGCTCAAGTATATCATCCGCGGGACGGTGCTTTTCGAGGCGAAGAGCCGGGTGGAGGACTTTGGCGGAAGTCTCGACAAGTACGTCCATTTAAGACTTCGTCAGACCTGTCGCTCACAGTTACCACCCATTCTCAGGGCCATACTTCACGTCGCGCAGGAGAGCATTCAGTTGGGCATGGGATCGCCGTTCAACATCACACAGGAATACCAGCGCATATTCTCCGCCTTGGTCTTTCGCACCCCGCTGCCCCCCGTGACGCTCGTGAACGCCGATGACGACACGATCACCTACAAGGACGTGACGCTCAGCCTACCGCACCTGCGTCAAGGACTCGCGGCCGGCGTGCGGGAGCTTCCCGCACTGCTCGCTGACGCGATGTTCGGCTGGGATGGGCCCATTTCATATCCTGCGGTACCGATCGACGACTGGTCCTGCACATCGCGCCGGTACAGCTTCTTCCATAACCATAAATTCGTCGCTACGCGCCGTCCCCTCATGGATCATCTGCTGAAGGACCGGGAGCTCAACCTGGGGCGCGTCGATCGGTCCGGCAACTTCACGCACAATCCGATCGCGGTCAACAAAGTCCTGTGCCGACACGACGTTTTTCTTCACGCCCTAATGCCCATTCTTTTCATGACGTCGACGATGGTCCGCGGCACGCAGTTTGTGGAGCTTTGTATTGAGAACGGTGTCCGTCCGCGGGGACTATACGTGCACGGGCGCGACGTGTTCCTTGTCTTCGACCGCAGTAAAGTCGAAACCGTGATGGACCATGCGGCCTTCGTGCCGTCGCTAGTTTGCCCAGCGCTGGTTGACCTCCTCATCACGTACATCGTCGTGCTGCGCCCCGCCATCATTGAACTGGTTTCCAACACCCAAGGAGAAGCGGTGGCGAACCTGTACCGCGAATATCTGTGGGTCTCTCGCGGAGTACGAATCGAGTCCGAACAGCTGTCCACCTTGCTCTCCCATTTCACCGAACGTCTCTGTGGGACGAAAACCGGGCTGAACCCGTGGCGACAGCTCTGCGTGGCGATCCTGCGATACGTCGATGGCCCAGCGGCTCAACTGGCGAACCAAGACAAGTCGGATCCATGGGCCTCCTTCGCCAACCACAGCACCGACGCGCGTATAGCTAACTACGGAGTGCTGAATCTCCTACCGTTTCTTTCGAGCGACGTCGTCGACCACCACAAGATTCTCAGCATTCGATGGCAGACTATCCTGGGTCTCACCGACAACCAGCCGGCGCCACTGCCGTTCCAGAAAGCCGCGAAACTGTTGGCGAATGGGGGGACAGCCGGCGGGAACGGGAACGGTCCATCCACGGTCGACGTCATGTCCGCGGTGACGGAACTGTTCCAGAACATGGAGATATCGATGCAATTGCACATCGGGAAGGCCATAACGACGTCTTTTGCACGTATTATGCGCGACCGACGACTCGATGCCTTGCCTCCATCTTCACCACCAGTGCAAACGGCCGTAAGTTTTTTTTTGGGGGGGCGCGCATGTGTGAATTGTCGGCTTCACTCACTATTAACCACCAGCCCATGAAAAACCACGATGCGCAGGGTTGGGATTGCGAGGTGAGTGGACGGTTACTGGTCCTCCAACGCACTCTAAGATTATTATAATTTCGAGACTGAGCCCGCCACGTCGGGATTAAGAGGGGAAGAGACGGGGCGAACGCGCGAGATTCATCCCCTGGTGAGAGACGCTTAGCGAGTGAGAAACTGCTCAAAGGCTAACGGCACACTGATAGGTGGTGACGATCCCCCATAACGAAAACGATCCGCCCGCTGGTTCGATTCTTCGAACGGTGAGTGGGACACAATTTCAAGACGCTAGGTTCTGACACAGCGTGTATTAGCTTGCGGACTCATGGAGCGTGACATCGAAAGTGCGTTTTATTGTCTTGTTGAGCGGTTGGCCTTATATCTGATGGACCGCAGGAATGTTCTCGGCTGCAGGCGGGCTTGCGCAAGATGCTTAGAGACCCCAACGCTTCTTTCAAGTCAGATGCCCAACGTCTAGCAGTCGAGATGGCCGCTGCCGCATCGGAGAACTTCGTCGTGTACATGCCGACGGGAAGCGGCAAGTCTTTGATTTATCAACTGACGGCGTACATGGAGAACGGGAAGATAACGATTGTCATATGCCCGAATCGGTCACTCCTCCACGATCAGTGTGAGCGCGCCATCGCACTGTCGCTTCGCGTCCATGTCTGGACGGCGCCACACCCCAACCCCCCTGATGATACTCAACTCGTATTTGCGGCATTGGAGAGCGCGACTAGCAAATCGTTCTGGACGTGCGTAACTTTCACCGAGGCGGCGATACATCTGCTGACACGAACATACCAGTTTCTTGAATCTTAACCTGAGGCGCATCCCGCGCATGTTTTTCGACGAGGCGCACCAGATCTTGATGGACGCGGACTTTCGCCCCCAATTCATGCGCCTGATCGAGTTCGCGGGGACAGATATACAGAAGATCCTGGGGAGTGCCACCGGGCCGCCGCGACTTCACACTCACCTCCTCACCACGGTTGGCTTACCTCCAAAGATGAAGGTGATTCGCGCCCCCTGCCTCATACCGAACGTCCGCATCCATGTCACACGCTACGACCCCGACGTGACGACGGCGGAACGCTACCTGTTCGACGTGCTTAACTTGCTGGAGAAGAAGCTCCTGCGCCCCGAGGACCAGGGTATCGTATTTTGTGGTAGCAGGGTTGACGCGGCGACCATCGGGAAGCGCCTCGGCTGCTTCTCTCATGCGGGAGCCCCAAACCGCGAAGCAGACGAGAAAGCTTGGCTGGCGGGACGGGCACGGATCATGGCGGCAACATCAACGTGCGCTCAGGGGATCGACAACGCCCGCTGCCGCTTCACCATCTTCTTCAACACCGGCTTCGGCGCCGACACGTTCATCCAAGGGTACGGTCGCAATCGCTGTGCGGACGAGTGCTACGCGATTGTCATCGAGTCGAATCGGATACACCAGAAATCGTTTCATGCCCGAGTCGACGATGTCCACGGCCACGCGGAAATGTATCGCATGCTCGACATACCCACTGTATGCCGACGGATTCCCCTCGCGATGTTCGTGGACGGCACGACGGCCTCGTGCCGGGATATTCGGGGGGCTGTGCTTTGCGATGTGTGCGAGCCAGAGGCTTTCCTTGTTACAGCGCTGCTGGCCATCGTGTTCGATCCTTTCCCGGATCCACGCAACCGTATGGACGATGACTTGGACGGAGACGTTGGAATATTCCGCAATCCAGGCGCTTCGTGGTACGCTCTCTTTATTAAATAATTGCAATGCGGGTGAGAACCTGATGGCGATTTCAGGGCTGGTCCTAGCGTCGAGCCGCATTGGAAGTTGGACATACAACGCGCGGTAGCAACGGTGCCTGACGTCGAGAACGCCCGGTGAGCGGTGTGCGCGATGCCAACCTAGAAGCAATTGACACATGTATCAGGCTCCAATCGAACGGTGCGCCTGCATGGACCGTCGGGGAATATCGTGCTGCGTCATCGAGGTACATTCTACCTGTGACGACGAATTCTTACAAGCAGCTAACGAATTCCCAAGGGAATTGGGGAACGTTGCTGTAAACTTGAACGGCGACCAACCCGGGAGCCGCTCCAGCTCGGCCTACTTCCCCTCCTCGATAGCGATCCCTTCCTCCATCGTCATGGACACAGCCGACTTCGCGGCGGCCCGCTCTATGCGTGCTGAGAGCGCACGGAAACTCGACGACCTCGTGGAGCTGCTGATGGGCAAATGCACCGTCTGCTGGGTGTTCGCAGAATTTGTTCGTGAGCGTCACCACATGACCACATTCTCCGGATGCATTCACCAGGGGAAGCACGTGGCAGCGGCCTACGGAGGGGAATTCACCAAGTTCTCGACCGCGATCAGGCTACCGTCGCACGGCGAGTACTGCTTCCGGTGCGGTCTGCCATTCGCTTGCATGAGGCACCCGCGGAGAGGGGTTATCTGTCCAGCAGAGCTGCAGGACTTGACGGCTCACGCCACTTGGACGATTCGGTACGAGTCTGACATTTGGCAGCGGGCTGTCAGGCACTTCCCGACCCTACAGCACCACATGAGCGTGAAGGAGTTCGCAGCATGGATTGGTCGCGTGCCGCAGCCGGCCGCGTACTTCCACAACGGGTTGGAACTACTTCTGTGGCTATGGAACATCCGTATCGTACGAGCCTCGAGAGGACGAAACTGAGTGCCTGTTTGTTGGTGATACGGAATACCCGACCGTCGTATTGAGGCGTCTTGAGCAGTGGTTCCTGTGAAAGTAGGCACTTCAGCGTAATAAAAGCTTTCTGTTGGTCCTCACCCCATTTATTCTTGATTGAGGTCGTCTTGAGAGCACGCTTATATGCGCCTTTCCGGACTCGCCAGTTATTGCCGGGTGCTTGGATCTCGACATTGCGAGTCAGGTCTGTGAGCGGCGCTGCGATCCGGGCATAGTTAGCAATCATGCGCCGGAAATAATTGATCAGACCGAGAAATCCCATAAGATCTGAGACATTCTCGGGTACCGGCCAGTTTACGACAGCTCCGACTTTATCCAAATTGGGCTTGAGACCGTTGGGCCCAATCATCGCGCCGGCAAACAAAACGTCAGTGAAGAATAGCTTGGTCTAGGATGGGGATAAGGATAGGCCCTTCAAACCACGCCGCCGCGCGTACTCCGCCCACGCCGATGTTGCCCCACCATCGCCCGTACGGCCAGATCTTCCCTCCACTCGCGACGCCAAGTCTCGTCTTCGATGGCACTAGCCGGCTGAGGCAGTGCCCATACGCCTTCCACCGTGCAAGCGAGATTCAGTTTCGCATCGCCCCGTTGTCGACTTGGGCGGTGACACGGACAACAGCGTTGTTCGGGCCCAGCAGTTGAGCGCGCTGGTAGAAGGGTGCGACTGTGTCCTGGTCGGCCACGTCGAGGCTGAGTATTGCGGCTGGTAGGGACGTCGAATACTGAATAGTCCGTGTATTCATAGGATTGAATAATACATGCAGATTGTATCTAGCAACGTCCCGGCAGCGCCACGATCCGCGCTCTCTTTCCGGGGAATTTTGGTAAGGAATCACACCACCCCTCAATTGGTGGATTCCCCTCCATTTCCCGACTCGTCTTCCTCCTCGTACAAGGGCTGGTCGGGGTCGAAACCGCCGAAGACGTCGTACGGCACCTCCTGGATTTGAGAGATGCGGGCAGGAGTTCGCTGGCCCGGTGGGAACATGATGGCGCCAACGAAATTGCGCACGTTTTGCTCGCGCGTCGGGACTTCACGCCCATTTTGTTCTCTGCATGCGCACACACCGAAGTGGGCTGGGTCAGTGAGCACGCCGCAGCGGAAGCACTCCCGCGATCCTGGAGCTGCTGTCCCGGGGGTTATTGGGAAAGTCGTGTAGTCGGGAGCGGGGCTATTGCCATTTTGGGAAATCCACGTCGCCATGTCGGCGGTGTAGCTCTGGATGCCCGCAGTGTCTGCGGAGTACATGCGAGGGCTCTGTGCAATGTACCGCACAAGGTCCACGTCGCGCGCGGGGCCCCCACTCAGGGTTGTCGGGCGGCCCCTGTTCGCTGAAGGACTGACCGGCGTCGCGAGATTTTTGGCAAAGGTGTTCGGATACGGGCGCACGGTGCTGCCGCTGAAGACGTCGGGGGATGTGCGATTTGCCCAAGGCATGCGGGGAGTATTCAGCGTGGTGGACGGCGTCGTCTGGTAGGCGCGCGGGTTTGGTGTGACAGCCTGACGCGTGGCAGGGGACGATGGGGGCTGTGATTGACGTGCCGCGGGCGGGGCGTAGCGGGGCATCACAGGTGGAGCGAGCCTTGAGGGGCTCTGGAGGAGGTGGGAAATCCCGAGGTCTGTCGCTAGCTTATTGGTAAAGGCTTCGAAGTGTGCCTCACGAAGATGTCATTGTCCATCTTGGTCTCGCGCGAGGTGCGTTCTTCCACAGCGTCGTTGATGCGGTCGACACTGACGTCCTCGACAGCCTTGAGGTACTTCTCCCAGGTATCGAGGCCCGTGTCGACAATGAGGTGCCGAAATTCGACGGGGAGGGTTGCCCGGATGCTCGACTTCAGCATCATCCCAACATCGCCGCTCGCAAGCTCACCCAGGAGCCCGCGTGTGACTTCAGCCCAAGCGATGTGGGAGAGGACTAGGACTCCGTCCTCGTCGTTAACATACTTTCCCAGCGCGTCGCGATCGAGGCAGTTGTTTGTCAGCTCCGCAATGACAACATCCTGCGCCCGCCGTGTTGCCGTGGGTTTCGCCCACTTCGTCTCGAATGCGACCATCAACGCCGCCCACGTCTGCTTCTCCGCCGCTGTCAACTTGCTCCACCATTCCTCCGCCTGACCTCCCGGATGCAGGCCTTTCTCAAAGCGGTACATCTTCTCCTTGTCGTCCGCATCCCACTTCCACGTCTGCTCGAGGGTGCGTAGCCACGTGTGGGCTTTTTCGGTGGTGCCGTTGCCGCGGAAAAGCTCCATAGTCTTGGAGGGCGCCATGTCGTCGTCGGAGATGTCGCTTTTCGGGGGAAATGGGGGATTTGGGGAGGGTGCGCGTCGAGGAGCCCTTGGTGTAAAAAAAGCGGGTAGAAGTGTCGGGGGTGTCTCTGGGGATGGGGTGAGGTCGGAGGGAGTAGATATGGTAGGGGTGCTGGGAATAGACACGCTGGTCTTTTGGGGGAATGACACGCTGGTCAAATTGAGAGTTGTCGCCGCGCTGGGCTCGGTGGAGATGGTCCGACTGGAATGCCTCGCTGCGCGGGCTTCTGCTGCTATCGTTCTGGCTTGGGTCTGTGCTAAGGCCTCTTGGTCTTTTTGATATCTGAAGTCGCGGTCCGCCTTGCTAAGGTGGAGGTTGTTGGCTGAAGCCAGCGCGCGCCGTAAAGCTCGCGGATGAGCAGAATGCCACTCTAATCACCACAGTGGAGACTGCTCGAGGTCTCTGCTAGCTAGAGGAAGCCAATCTCGGCTGGAAGACTCGGAAAGGAGTCCTGGGCCGCGAAACTCGGCCAGGCGACTGAAAAACAGAAGGAAAGGTTATGATGACTATGTACAACAATCCCAATAAGTCTTCTAGGCGAGCCTAGCACCGCCACAGCCTACAAGGTACATACATTTTTACTCCACGAGGGCGTGAACTTTCATCCCCCCCACGTCGTAGTCGCGCGATACGACACGCAGGGCCACCGCATGAAGGCGGTAGCTTCACATCTTCTCCATCCCCGCCTCTCTTTCGATGCGCGTAATCACGCAGTCTACATCCACGGCGTCGCCCAAGACAGCCAAGTCGCCCGGCATCTGTCCGTACGTCGTGAGCACCAACTCGACCTCGGGGGATGATTCCGTCCCGCCGCATCTAATGTCGTCCACAACAATGGTCTCGGTCTGCCGCGTTCAACGTGAGCAACAGTGGACCGCGGACGCCGCCGCTGCTCACCTCGGTCGTGCTCCTGCTCTCTGACCAAGCCAGGAACTCAGATATTTTCTTCAGTTGCGCGTCGTGCACACGTTTCCCGCCCACGACAGGCCCAAGGTGAAGGGATTGGATCCACTGTCAAGTGCTCGTCAGCCACGGAACCTCGTCAGCCAGCACTGTACCGTACGTTGCCATCTCCGCGGTGTATCGCAACCACCGCACCCTTGACGCGCACGTGGGTAATTTCAGAGCCATCGAGGCTCCCGTACGCGTATGCAGTCCTGCGCTCCACTCGATTCGGGACCAGTAGCTCGTCCCCTAGCTCCAAGTCGCCGAGGTCCTTCACGTCTGCGGCAATAGCGCGTCTGGGGCTGGATTCCATCGTGGTTTGTGATGGGGGGAACTGTTTCTTCTTCTTCTTGATATCCTTTTCCTTTGCTTTGGCCAGGTTGACAAAATGAAGAAAAGAAGACGCTCAGTTTTCCCCATTTGGCTAATGACATTATCGTGCTGCACTCCCTGCCATGTCTCATGGCGCGACCCATGGCAGAGCCCATGGCACCGCCGATAGGTCCTCCGGCCTCGACGCTCTCGCCAGGATTAGGGTTAAGCCATGGTGACCCAGGGGCTTCCTTATCGGGATAACCCATTGCCTAAAAAACGCGACGCGACGCGTCTGCATGCCCTTGTTTTTCACCGGCATCAAGGAGCCAGGTGGATAATATACGTTGAGCTTCTTCCCTTTGGCATTAGGGTTCAGTGGAATTTTCGTATATCCAGGACCATTGAGCCAGCTGCTCTGGTGTCTGCGAACACGTCAGTATTCGTCTTATTTACGTTGCAATCAGGTATTCTACTCGCTTGTTCGAACGAAAAAATCCTGCCAACTGGCGGGTCGGCTCTAAACCTTGCTTCAGATTGCGTCGACCACGAGCGTCGTTGTGCTGGACATGTACCACCTGCTCGGTGAGCGTTTTTTAGGGGTTTTTTCTATTCGTATGGGAAATCATGGCCTGATTGCATGGCTAGTATTGCCCGCTAGATTGGTGAGGATACTGGAGGACGACACCATACGCAAAGTCGGAGTCGGTTTAGAAGGTGCTATCTCACTGTCCTCCCCGAGTGCCGTATGCAGACGATACGACCACAGGCGATGTACTTAGAATCCGGCGGCACAGTGGGGTCAATGCCAAACGCGCGTTACTCGGAAATTCAGCCCGGCGGTCGGATGTTTTTTCTGGCCTTTTTTGCCTACGAATACGCGTTGTACACGTTGCAATGAAGAATCATGAAAGTTTGAATACGAAAATAAAATAAAATAAAATAAGTCAACCATGTGCGCACCGGTTCTCATCATGTGGCTCCTCATTTATCCGGCTGCCCTGCCTTCCACTATTTTTGAGAGCACTAGGCATACATCACCTAGACATTTGATCATTATCGGCAAAAATGGTATCTTATCGCCATCATCCGCTGTCAATCAGGGGCAATGTCTGTGGCAGTGAGTCCGTGTGAGCAGGTTGAACGAAAACGAAGCCAGATGAGTAAACATCAGAAAATGCGAACAAGGTTGGATGTTCAGCCAATAAGTACAGCAACAATCAACGATTGATGATTCGCGTTCGCCAGGTTAGGACGACGGAAATACCAACGACCGGCGCGAAGAATGTAGTGAGTTGCGTCGCTGCGGTGAAAAAAAACGGGTGAGGTGTCTCTCGTCTACGCAAGTGTAATGGTGCACGTCAAGGAGTAGGAGCAGGTCGGAGGGGTTAGCTGTGTTCAGCGATGTGTAGCAATATTTGTACAGTGATGCATTCAATTAAATAAAATTCAATTCACCTAGGGTTACGTGGTTCAAAAAAGGGATAAAAGGAGCATGAAAAGAGGATCCGATGACATTGTCGTTCTAGTCAGGCTGTGGAAAGTACGGAACGTAAATATCAAAGCCAAACCCTAGTCACCCTCTGTTAACTAGGGATTTTGGCATTGTTCAGATGACTTTTCACTGTAGAACTATCAGCATCAAAATTGTCTTTTACATACGACCAGCGGTCGGAGATTTTTTTTTTTCGACCGGAGGCGAAGATCACGTGATTTCACGGGAAAACCGAAAAGTGCCTGTTTGAACTGAAACACAGTGTGTTATTTATGTTACTTATACTCATAAATCAAGGAAATATGTGTTACTTCGGTGATGATCATCAGTGGAGGGCCAAACATGACACAACTTTCAGCAGTTGTGTTTTTTTTTTTCGACCGAAGGCAAAGATCACGTGATTTCCTTGAGTTAGGCAAATAAATAAAAAAGCCCGATTTGTACTGAAACACAGAGTGTGTGTCATTTACGTGAATTATACACATGAATCAAGCAAAGAGGTGCTACCTTTGTAATGAGTTGCACAGTAGCAGAGGGCCAAACATGACACAAGTTGAATTCATTCATTTTTTTAAATAAACAAATGTCAGCTGCCAAGACACAATATGCAGAGAATGAAAGGAGTGGCTGTTGTAATAATTGTTTGTTGCAAGCGAAGAGGCGCGGTCCGCTTAAAAACACCCGATGAAGGGCTTAGACAGCGGTTTGAGGTTTTGCAGGTTATTGCGTGATGCGTGCCACCCGGCTTCGGGAATGCCGTAACGGTTTCCGCGGAATCAGCGGGGCGTGAAGGGGCAAAGGGGGTGTACACAGTGTTAGGTGGTATATGCAGTCGACCAGGGAGTGAAGGGTGGTATATGCAGTCAACCACCAGGACTAGGTCGACTGGCGGAGACGGCAGAGGATATATTTGAGCTCGGCGAGAGATGGGAGTGGAGAGCATGGTGTGAAGGAGCAAACAGGGTGTAAGTAGTTGATACACAAGATGCATTGCGATAAGTTTGTTGCAAGCGAAGAGGCGCGGTCCGCTTAAAAACACCCGATGAAGGGCTTAGACACCGGTTTGAGGTTTTGCAGGTTATTGCGTGATGCGTGCCACCCGGCTTCGGGAATGCCGTAACGGTTTCCGCGGAATCAGCGGGGCGTGGAGGGGCAAATGGGGCGTACATGACACAAGTTGAATTCATTCATTTTTTTAAATAAACAAATGTCAGCTGCCAAGACACAATATGCAGAGAATGAAAGGAGTGGCTGTTGTAATAATTGTTTGTTGCAAGCGAAGAGGCGCGGTCCGCTTAAAAACACCCGATGAAGGGCTTAGACAGCGGTTTGAGGTTTTGCAGGTTATTGCGTGATGCGTGCCACCCAGCTTCGGGAATGCCGTAACGGTTTCCGCGGAATCAGCGGGGCGTGAAGGGGCAAAGGGGGTGTACACAGTGTTAGGTGGTATATGCAGTCGACCAGGGAGTGAAGGGTGGTATATGCAGTCAACCACCAGGACTAGGTCGACTGGCGGAGACGGCAGAGGATATATTTGAGCTCGGCGAGAGATGGGAGTGGAGAGCATGGTGTGAAGGAGCAAACAGGGTGTAAGTAGTTGATACACAAGATGCATTGCGATAAGTTTGTTGCAAGCGAAGAGGCGCGGTCCGCTTAAAAACACCCGATGAAGGGCTTAGACAGCGGTTTGCTTTCTACAATATTGTTGGCAGCTCAGAGAATAGTTCTGCTTTTTCTGGTTTCTTTCCGCACGCTGTTTCTATTAGATCTCAGATGGTATTCATGAAGAGACTACGCATCTCTCAACCTGTTGAACTCTCTTGACCAACGTGCAATGCAAATCCGCACGAAATTCACTCAGGTGCGTTTCTTTGTTCTTCCTCCCTGGAATTTAACCCACTCATTCCTCCCATACGGCTCCTGAACGACTCAATAAGATAAATCATCGGACGCGGTGCTGGGAACACAGCCAGCTTCTATTTGTGCTTTCCATCGCCAGTCCCATGTTGCTAGTCTCACCTAGACAGACGCAACAACAATTCCAACTCGTACCTCGTTTGTTGAAGTCTGTTGGTTACCGTGTCTGGTCGCGTTAGAATCTGCTGACCCTTCCCGACTGTCAAGCCCATGCATATATGAAAAAAGGGTTTACAGCCCCATGGGTGCCGTTAAGGCTATGGGGAAGGGGTGGGCCTCGAAGAGAACCCTTTATGGTGGGCGACTACAAACTGATGACAAAGGGATACTCTTTACGGTTGATGAATGTGGCACCTTCGCTGGTACATCCTGACCAAGCTGGATTCATGAAGGGTAGGAAGATTGAAAACCAGGTTAAACTAGCAAAATTTCTCTGGAACTACGCGGATGCCGCAGAAGAGGATGGGGTCATAGTGTCCCTGGACCAGGAGAAGGCCTACGACCGGATTAACCACTCCTATTTACTACGTGTACTACAGAAGATGGGCTTCCCCAAAAAGTTCTGCAACACAATCAAGAGCCTTTATACCAACGCAGAAACAGTAGTCATCATCAACGGTGAAACCAGTAAACCATTCATGGTCACTCGTGGCATGAGACAAGTGGATCCACTGTCCTGTTTATTATTCAATCTCGCTATTGAACCCCTGGCCTGCTTAATACGAACTTCAGATCTCAAGGGAGTCAGACTACCAGGAACCGACCAAAACCTGGTAGTGTCGTTGTTTGCGGACGATACCTCGATATACCTTTCATCCCAGGACTCATTAAAGACACTCTGGGAAATTCTGAGCCTGTGGTGTGCTGCCTCAACGGCAAAGTTCAACCAAAATAAAACGGTAATTCTACCTTTCGGGAGTGCTCGGTATCGAGCAAAGGTGTTACGCGAAAGACGGATCAACAGCCGGGACCACATTGGTGGAATCTCGGAGTCCATCAAAATCTTGCTGGATGGACAGACATGCCGAATATTAGGAGCATGGATTGGGAACGGGGTCCCATACATTACACCCTGGCCAACAGTGGTCGAAAAAATTGCCAGTGGCCTTGAAGGATGGAGAGTTACAACACCAAGTCTTGAGGGCAAACACCACATCATAAACATGGTCATCGGAGGTCAAACCCAGTACCTGACCAGAGTACAGGGCATGCCCAAGGAGATTGAAGAGACACTGATACGAATGGAACACATCTTCCTATGGGAAGGAAAGCCCGCTCGGGTGGCTCATGAAACCATGAGTCTCGACCTCCTTGAGGGCGGGAAGAAAATTCTAGACATTCTGGCCAGAAATGAAGCAATTGATCTTTGGATGCTACAAGCTTATCTCACACAGGGAGACGACCATCCATTGTGGTGTTATTTTGTGGACTATATCCTGGCAAACTTCCTGGAAAAGAGCTACTTGAACATTAGACCTGGTGAAATTCACAATGTGTTTCTACAGGAGATCCACATCCCGATATCGAACAGAACACCTCTACCCGACGAAATTAAACGAATGATTCTGACAGCACAAAAGTACAACCTGAAATTTATGGGCTGTCAATAGCCAACGAAGTCAAACTCAACATGCCAATTTGGAGACATCCAGCGTCAAAGAAGCATGAATACCAGCGGGCCAAGCGGCGGGAGTCGGCCAGATGCCTGAGATTGAACCATAAAGTCAGAACGGTTCAAGATGCCCTTAAAATCGCAAGTCGAAGAACAATAAACCTGAGGAAACCTCACCAGATAAATCCTTCAGGAATAGGCCGGAAAAACTGTGGCTGCCCACTATGCCTTCGAGATCGAACAGTACTCGATTGTGACCATCCTGGGCAATGTGTTGAAACTGCGAAGATGTTGATCGACAGTATTACACCGAAATGGAACCCCACCGTACGCAATCTTGACTTCGGTGACGAGCTTACCCTGACAGATGAGGAGGTACAACTCAATGAAATGGCAATAGAGCCAGACCGGGTCATGACATTCGATCCAAAATTCAGTTTGGTTGACATCGAGAGTGGATTCCGCATCTTTGCCTCTGAGGAATCACTTAATGAGGTCCCAGCTAGAAGGTATCAAACTCCTGGAGAAACACTGAGCATGGTGACATATTTTTTACACCCATTTATTCTCAATGCCGGTGAATTTGGGCCGAGGATTGAATTGAAGATAATGAGGGTATCCAACGGTGCACAAGCCAGTATGAAACTGTCCCTCACGTTTGATAGGGCCGAAACTCCGTTGACATTTTCAACTGCACTCTTGGGAAGCCTGCTGCTGATATTGCAGAACAGCAAGCAAAACATTCCCCTTCTCATCTGCACCTCATCCGAATACTTAGCACGAGTCTTGGTGAAGGAGAGGAAACATTACGAGAATGACCTCCTGGACGCTAACTTCCGAGTTTTGAAGGCCGTTGTGGCCATGTTGAATGAGAGAGTTGCGAGAACTCAATTCAAGAAGGTTTCCGAAAATCCAGCCAAGATTCTATTCCAAGAAATAGTACATCCAGTCGAGATAGACCCTGGGGTAGACCTAATGTTTGAAAACCCAGGAATGATGTTGTCCTGGGGATCTCAAAGAGTGTTCACAAATATTATATGCTCCCTATGGGCGAAGCCTTACCAAAAATTCACTGTTGTGAATCTCGACCGTATTTGATGCGCTGTGGCAGAATTAATGTGCCGGGGCGAGGTTTGTGGAATGGGTCGGTGATCCTGTATGGCTAGAGTGGTTTTTGGATAGAAAAATGGGAAAAAGGCTTGGAAGCCTTGAGTATGAAAGACGGTCGAAAGGAGAGTGTCAGCAGGACAGTTTATCATGCAGAAAAGAGTGCAGGGTTGTGGTGTGTGATTCTGGGGTTTATAGCTCAAGGGAGCACACTGGTGACGATTTAGACACTAGGGGGCGAGGTCTCTGTTGATTCCTCTGGGCACTTGCCCTACACCGGTCACAAACGAGGTGGTACGTAGCTGAGAGATGGTACGTGGCATCGTGGGTCCGTATTTACTGACTAAACAATTGATGTAATGTAAAATAACGGTCACATAACAGTAAAGCCAAATGGAGGACGTGGAAGCATTTCCACATCCCGGCCATCCAGCTCTACCACAGCGCTGTAGACAAGATACGCAGCTATACACCATCTGATTCAATGATTTGGAAATCGATACGATCCACCACTCTGCAACGACGCTCACGGGAGTTTTACTGGAAATGTATTCATAACACCTTCAGAGTGGGAAGTTTCTGGTCCCATTTTGAGCACCTGGAGCGAAATGGGACCTGCCAGGTGTGCGACACGATCGAGAGCTTAGAGCACATTGCACTGGAGTGCAACTCACCGGAACAGAAGTTAATTTGGGCCCTCTCGAAACAGCAATGGTTGAAAAAATATGATACTTGGCCAACCCTGAACTGGGGATTGATCTTGGGCTGCAACCTGGTGAAATTTAGGTCTCTATCTCGCCACAAAATGCCAGACCACCAGAAATCATATTATGTAAAGAGACTGCGGTCGGTATAGACTGTCGCTTATGTAATCAAGATCTTACCTTATCTGGAAATTTCCGTCAAATTCATATTGTAAAGGCTACCAACTACTGTACACATCACTCATAAGTACAAGTTATGCCATCTGTGCCCCCATCTGCCTTTTTGCCTCCCATCTGAGACCATCTGTGATTCCACTTCTAACAGGTTACAGGCCCCCACCTACCACTCTCTACTACTACCCATATCTTGCAGCTTCTGCCCCTTTTCTCATCTACAGGTGGATTCACCCTCTGCCTCTTGTCTCTTCTCTCTGCCCTCATTGTCACATGTCACACGTCACATCAGTAACCATGGCACCACCCACCATCACGAGTATATACAAGACGAGTGGGAGTGGGACTCGCCGAGTCCCACTCCAGGTAAGCGAGTCCCACCCAGGACTGTCCACAGTGGGACTCCATCTGCTTGATGCGACTCCAGTGCAACTCGATAATCTTGTCAGATCAAGCAACAGATCAAGGTGTCTGACAGTATGTCCATTGATGTCCGACCTGCATCATTTTGATGCGCGCAGACCTCGTTCACACGCTCCGTGTTCAGTAAGATTTTCTCATGGCAGACACGCACGGGAATGGATTGAATATTACAACGTATTTATACATTACTCGGAGGAACAACTAAACAGGAAGTCCGTTCGAGTGCAGCAGAATCGTCGCGGAAAACAATGGAATGTTCGCAGAAGGACAGGCTTGGAATCAAAGTGGAAGGGAAGTGGGAGGCAGGGTTGTTGAGCTGCACGTGAACACGGACTTGTAGTTCCAACAGGAAGGTGTAAATTCACAACCAGAGTGTTAAGCCTGTGACAATTTTGTGCTTGTAGATAAATTATATTTCGATTGTGTTAAACTGAGCCCTGTGCCAAGTCATTTTTGACGTTGGGATGATAAACTATGATGAAAATGGAAGTTGAATTCCCATGGCCATCGCGTGAAGTTGCAATAAGGAAGTTGAATTCCTGTACTCACATCACCATGAAGTTGAATTCCCAAAACACCTCCCACAGTTTCAGAGAAGTGGAATTCTCAAAGCCCGAAGGTAAAACAGCATCTAACGTTTATGCGACCTTGAAACTCGCTGAGTGACCATGCTGGATGGGTTTCATGGACTCACTTGGTCCCTTTTTTTGGTTGGCCTTGCATCAGCTGCATTGGGGTCGGTGACACGACTAGATTGGGTGCACCTGCATTTCCCAGTAACAATATTCCGCTCGTTGAACGCAAGGTTGATATCTCGAGGGGCAATATTGTCATCCTCAGGCTGGGGATCAACTACATTCTCATTTGCGATCGATTGGTCGGGTTCTGTGCCCGTGGAAGAGGAGGTAGATGGAGGAAGTGCAAGGCCAGGTAGCTCTTGAGACAGCCGCAAACCACTCCAACGAGCCTGTGAATTTTTTTTAACCCTTCCTATATTGACCATGAGAGACTTACAAGGTGATTCTCCATGCCTGATTCGATCCCATGAACCAACTCCCCTGGACCTAATGCTGAGGCCACAAGATCAATGGTGGGTGAGCTGATATATTCCAAGTTGTCCGCAGATTGCTTGCCAGAGATATGCAGACCATCGTGGAAAGTATAGTTGACGTATTCAGCTGGGGCAGGGCCGGCATCCGCGAACATTGAAACAGGAAGGTCAGAGTTCATGTTGGCCCGGAATTCGTGCAAGAAATTTGTACCCAATCCATTTGAGTTGAACATACTGAATAAATCATCTTGAAGAGAAAAGGGAAAGAAATTCAAATCTTGGACTGCATCTGAGATTAATTTAGATCTCAAAACGAGATATGATTTCGAGGCTCACATTGGTTGGGGTGATTCACTGTACCCAAATCATCAAGGAGCACATTCTGGTTCATGTTTGCGCTGAACCTGCTGTTGAACTCCGTTGCATGGTCTGGTGGAAGAACACCTAGGACACAGTGACCCGAATTCAATTCCGGTACCGTATCTGTGGGCAGTTCAAATCCAAAAAGAATCAGTAATTTTGAGACTCATGTTGAAAGACTTGATTGAGTTAAATCTGTTCCCCAAAGCCATGATTTTCAGATGGTATGAATGTGTCAGCTGATTTCCAGGGTGAGTTGTGAAATAACAAATTACATACCATTGACATGGACAGGTGAATTGCTTTCGAAAGCTGTAGGTTTGTGAAGGGTCAATTCGGGCATCACGAGAGCCTCAGCAACTCACCTTGAAGTCCAACATCTAAATGGTCATCCATCGTCCCCATTCTGGCACCATCACCCTCATCAGCAGCATCCAATGGGACGTCATCGCCAACAGGATGCTCGCTAGGTCTCCTACCCTTGAGGCGAGCACCGGCTAATCTGCTATCTCTCAGCCGTTGGATCTCCTTGTCAATTTCGGCTCGGCGAACAGCCCACTCGCGACGGATTGACATCTCGGCTTCGACATCCTTCCAAAGCGCAATAATCTGCTCTTGGAGATCAGTACGGTGCCAGTCGAGTTTCATCTTGTCCTGCATTTGTGCTTCAAGACTTCTCTGCCGCTCAAGGGATGCCTTGTTTTCCTCCGCACCGCTGTTGCGCTCCTCCTTGAGGGTGTCATAGCTGGTCAACTGACTGTTCCAGATGGCAGCCTTATGAGCTTCCCATTTTTGGTGTTGGCCTGAGAGCTTTTCGCGCTGGGCACTTCCATTCCATTGGTTTGGTGTGACACCATCATGCTCCATCAGCACCAATTCCTGGGCTTTGATATTATCTCGCTCTTATGCCCTGCAAGAGAGTGAGAAGACGGACAAAATGAGCGGATGAAACCAACTTGAGGATCACAGTGAGAAGTCGTAAATGGGTGCCAGTCTCAGCATTGTGAGCCACATGCACACTCTCAATGTAGTTAGAGTGATTGGGTGTAATATCCCAGTTCTCTGAGGAGATTTTTGAGAGGAACTTATTGATCGAGGGGAGAATCCAGGGATTGGCGAGTTTGTGTGCATACCAATCTTGACTTTAATTAATACCATTGATGGATACAAATTTGACTTGATACTCACATTTGATTGTGGGGTCCTCCTGAGAAGCGCAGAATGTGTGCCAGTTGTCGATTTCTTCCTTGGTTTTGAGCCCCAAAATTGATTTCAGATGTGCAATAACATATTTTGGGATGTTCTGGGGGAGCTCCTCAATGTGTCTTCGAAATAGTAAGCAAAGCCGATAGAAGCGAAAAACAGACAGGAAGTACTGTTCAAAATGAAGACAGCAGGTCTTGAGGCTGTTTGGAAGAAGTTCAAGAGGGTCGCTTGTCTGTATTTGACTGATTTCGGGGTTGTTGTATGTTGTGAGGAAGTTGCCAAAGCCCTGTGCCTGTGGAACTTCACCGTCCAGAATAACGGCCTAGCATGTGGCATCTGGGTAGAATGGAGCAAGCTTGAAGCGCTCCCCGGTGACATGGGATACTGCATCAAAGAATTCGGTAAAAAGCTGAGCAAAGGCCACCTGGGTCTTCGTGTCACAATAGAGGCTGGCAAGTGTATAGCCTGGGGCATAATTGATCAGAAAATGCCTAAAGGTGGATCCGGAACCTATGCTTCTTGAATCGCTCCACAATTCCAACCACCTCCCACTCATCCATTTTGCCTTCAACTTGCTTGAGTATGAAATCAATGACAAGCGAGAGGACCTGGTGAATTAGCATTGCAATTTGGGGATGCATGGTAATGACAAGCCGGAAGCCATTCTTGGACATGCGGTAAAGATGTACTGTTCACTCTTCAAAAGCTTGCCTTCTTTCGTGTTAAGGTGATGAAGTACGCCTAGAACGTGTCAATTTTCTTGTGTCGTTGAAGAAAAAGACGAATCACCTTCCCACCCCATTCTGTGAGGATATTCTGCCTTCTTTTGCATACTAATGAAATCATGAACTTTCCTGGGGTCTGCAAACACTGGACTGCTTTCTGCGACACGCTGTCCACCATAAACACTTGACGTAGAGGGTGCTGTACATTGTTCGTGAGTGATAAATCCAACAGAAACAAAGCAAGACCAAACCATTGAGAAACTTCTGGACCATAAAGCCCGTAAGTCCCGTTGACTTCACTGCCATCCCAAGCTTAAACTTATCCTCTGCACTGGGTTTGGTGCTGGGATGCATCGGATGGTTATGGGGATTCCGCAGGATGACTATCGCTTCATGGTGCATGGCAGGTGATTGGTCAACAGGTATATGAATGATCATTTGGCTAGTGCATGGGCATTGTTCAATTCTGCCTGGCTTGATTTTTCCGCCAACAATATGACTGTATGCTGTGGATTGAAGAGGCTATAGGAGGCAGCGACACATGGCAATAATTTAAACCCAGTCAGCGGTGGATGGTGAGAACACAACTGGCATTCATCGTAATTGTTTTATTTGGCAATTGTCCATCATTTTCCATCACAAATTGCAGAACCTCTTTGTCTACCATTACTGACTGGGTAGTTGACCACCTTAGTATTTTTCCCTTATGGCTGAAGGACAAAGGGTCACCACTTGGGACCTATGTGGCCCGAAATGAAGGCAAGTATCCTAAGCGGCACTGGAACAGGTATGGTGAATTTACAAGGACTTTTGACGCACCCGTGAATTATTTCCGAAGGCACGCCAAAAAGGGCAGTATCTGTTCAGGCTGATTGTCGAGCGACTGGTGCTTCTAAGGTATACATAGAGTCCTAGTGGACTATTCTACAGTGTAAAATAATACATTCAACTTATAGGAGGGATATACACATTGTCATCTGGAGTGGGCTGACATGCATAGGATCAACCTCTGGACCGCAACGAGCATTGCACAACAAACCAAGGGTTACATGGTCTGAAATAAGTGCCCAGGGCGTTTGTAGGAAGCATATTAACATACCTGGGTGCTCACCTTCTCCTCTTCACGTCGGCAGCTCCTCCAAAAAATCCAGGTGTCAGTACCATTGAAATTGGGTGATTTAGTGTATTGGGCCACAGTGGGAGAGGAATAAAATTCACGTATTGTTAGCGTACATCTAGAGTTGAGGTATAGACCATCATGATGAACCATGTCAGGTCCCAGACATGTAGCTTGATATGGGGGTAGTGAACTTGGGCGGCAAACCCACTGGTATGACCATTCATTCATGTGTATCCAGAGGTTGCAGGACCCATTTCCGAGTCGTGGCAAGCTTGGAAATGGACTACTGAGGTCAGTGATGATGACCTTTCTCCAATGTGGGCGGATTGGACGAACAAAAAAAAATCCCACAAGCTGTTGCAAGAGTATTTTGTCCAATTCACCTCAACCTCACCACACGCTTCGTCGTCTGAGCTATTTGCGGCTCTTGGAGAAGATTTGTTCGAACCCCTTTGGTCTACAAGCCAAAATTCTACTAATTCCGATGTACTCATGAAAAAGCAAGGTGTTTAGCAAGACGGCAACTCACGGCTGAAAGCTGCGAGCCCCAAGAATATATGTATAAGGGAAAGATGGGGCTACATATACATGTCTTTTGGTAGCTACAAGGAATGGGGGTGGGAGGGCACAGAGAAACAAGGCCATTGAGCAGTGGGCGAGCGACAAAGGTGAGGTGATTTTCTACTGCTTGGATCCTACACAGGAGAGTGCGGCTCCTTGCTGCTCTGCAATCGATCAACTAGGGAATGTTGAGTGTCTTGCACAGCCCAGCTGCATGGAGATGGTCCCTGGCCAGGAGTGACTGAGGGCACAGCAGCCATCCCATGTTTTGCGAAGGGCACCCGGCGCTGCAACATCGGGATGGTGCGAGGGAGAGGGAGGAGAGGATACATTCAAACCGTGCAATATTAGACTACAGTAAAACAAGTTCTAAACTCGATTAATCATCTCGACCTTTAGTGTTTACAATGTTTACAACTTTGGATACCGCCTCCGTATACTAGATACTAAGGTTGGCCGAGGCCACCTCGACGGACCATGTGTGTAGATTTTCTTTCAGTTTTTCCCCCTCAATCGTATCCATGCGTTCCGCTTAGCCATTTCCATTTGATAATCTCCGAAAACCGATGCTTGGCATGTAGCATACAACTGTGAATTGGAGCAGGAAATCTTGTTTGAAATAATTCCATATGTACTTCCTGAGGACAATCTTGTTGGTGGAACCATGGAATACCTTGAGACGAACATGGGTTACACTGCACTTTATAATGTAGCCATTCAGTCATGTCTCTTTCATGTTATTTAATTCTCTCAGCCCAGCGAACCTCAAACTACAGTTTCCACACTTCAGATCATCCACAGCCAGTTTTGGTCGGCCTGGCTGAATAATAAAATAAGGCTTGACACCTCCTACTCTCAATCGGGTGTGAAGGACAAGATTTCTCAATACTGGGTCCAGCGGCTGCACGAGAAAGCCAAATCTGAACACCACACCTATCTTACTGATTCAGCCACTCAGGACGTGAGGTTGAAAGGTACAGCACTCAAAGGCAATGCACGGAAAGCGGTCAAGGAAGAGATCAAATACTGGATACGGCTAGAGTTGTAGGCCTGGCTTCTCCAACAGCCTGATGACAACTTTGCCTCATTAGCTCTGAATGACGGTACATTTCCGATATACCTGTCATCCTGACCGTCCTGATGCTCTCAAAAGCTGCCAGACTCGACCTGTGACCTGGTGTTCATTATAATATATTGCTACGAGCCAGAGGTAAGCACCTTTCCAATTAATACCACAGTATTTCCCATATGCTTTGTAGGTGTTGATCCACATCAAGATACACCGATTGAAATTCTGAATTCATACCATTTGTGTACTGATAAATATGTCTGGCATGATACAATGGGACGACCAGAAGCAAAACCTATTTGCTGCACGATTGTCAGCGTCATCTATTCACAGCCTTTCAATACCGCCACCTCGGCTGCATTACATTGTTAAATACAACAATTCTCTCATTGGTAAACATTTCAAAATGTTGCAACAACTCAGGGTATTCTATGTTCACGGCCAATAACAACCCCCCCTTTTCAACTCATGGAAGGCAACTGAGGAGCTTAGGGCTCTCCTCTGGTTCCCTGAAATAAAGAACATGGTGTCTACCTTGTGAGTGAAACAAATCTCGTATTTTGTCCATGCTGAGGATTAATACAGGCGGACATTAAAGTGTTTGTTGATAATGGTCTTGATCTCTGGGGACTCATAGACCCCCAGTGCATCATCGTCAAAGGAAAGCTTCACACATTCCTGAAGATATTCTCAGGTTTGGCCCAGCCATTCTCTATGCAACCAAGATATTTGAATGTTGGAAGGGTGTGTTTCAGTTGTGCACATCGCACCCAGTCATGATATAGCAATGGCTCTCGCAGACATGGAGTGCTTCAAGCATATGGTCAGCAGTGGATGGTGGAAAGGGGAAGGTGAAGAGTATACCCAGGCAGGCAAGTGTATCAGATCTTTCCTGGCATCCAACTGGGAGCTTCAATGTCGCCTGGGATGGTCTGAAAAGTCTAGGCTGGAAAGTGGTAAATAAATTGTTCACCCACTATTGAATATTCTGGTCATCCAGGAACCATTCAGTTAAGTTGCAAGTGTTTAAAAAGAGAACACTGGCTGTTTGGGATCCCACATCTGAACTGGTAGAACCAGCACCGCTTGGATCATCTTGGAACAGGTGCAAGAGTGTAATTGCACGGTCCGGTGACTTGTGTGTTCAACGGAGTGAGATGGGACCGGCCAAACACACCGAAACCATGGCCGAAACTCAAGCAACTAGAGTGCAAAACAGGACAAACAAGGAAGCAATGACATCAGCTCAGGAGAAGAGACAACACTAGGGGAATGACCCAGAGAGTAAGTCCAATCCGGAGGAGGGAGATGGGGGGAAATGAGAACAGAGAGAATGGTGGTGATGCAAGGGAACTGGATGGATAGATCAAACGAATATGTCCCTGGATATTCCAATTAGACTATTTCTAGCTCACAATGTGCTAGGTATGATTGTCCATTGCCTGTGGCATTCAACAGAATAACTAGCTGAAAATGTAAATAAGGTTTAGAATAAAGTAACCAATGTACCCAAATACCCAGTCGCATGCGGCCAGACTCTCAGTAGAGGCATTAGTCTTGCTGGATAAACGACAAAGTTCCGAGTTTGTGATGGGGTTAGGATGGAAGTAGTCAGCCACAATGCCTGTCCGCTGAGGGGTAAGTCATGGTGACCAAAAGTGCTTTGTGATTTACCCAATCGCCATCCGTGGCATCCACATATCTGTGAATCAGTCGTGTGACTGCTGAATCTTCCGACCACTTGACATTCAAATGGAGTGGTGCTGTTATGAGCTGAACAAGTTGGTCAGGTGAGATAGGTCCGTTCTCTCCCTTCACAAATGATACATTGAGACCACTTGATAATGTCCAGCTTTCAAGCACCAGCTGTGGCGCGCTTCTAGACAAATGGGTAAAGAGCAGGGGAACACAGAAGGTGAGAAATAGTATCCCTTGTGTCCACTATCATTATTGTCTGCAGGGTTCTCCTGAGTTGTCGAGTAAGCTTATGGCAGAGAGGGAATCAGAAACAATATGTCACTTTCTGCCTACTCCTCATCTTGCTCCAGCTGAAGAGTTTTGTTCAAAAAAAAAGGTGGAAAGGAGGGCGGGAATATGGTGAAAAGTCCACCTGCTGCTCTGTCTCATCTGATTACTGATACTTACTTACATACACAATTGAAACATCAACAATACACAGCATGCTTCATTTGAGCCATTGTGAAAGATGGTGTCAAATCCAGTGTTGCAGTCAGCATGGAGTACCTTTGTAATGTACTCCACAGATTGATTTACACAGAGAACTCAAAGGATGCAGCTAATGACATACACAGAGAACTCAAAGGATGCAGCTAATGACACACTCTGGTTGGGCATCCAGGGATGTCCGTGATGTGCCTCCAGCAATCTGAATTGGACCAAGACCGCTATTACCTGGCCGCATACAGCACAGACTTGTAGTAAATATATAATGAGTAGTTGTTGAAGGACCAATGTGAAAGCAGCAGCCCAGCTAACGTAGATTAGCTAGAATATTGTAACAAATAGGATACCAACTATCGCAGAAGTATTCACCGATTCAGGTTAGAATATGGTTCATGTTCCTGACTTACTGTGGTCATCACGTGGGAAAAGAGGTTGGTCAGCCCAGGGAGTGAGTCGGAAAGGGTTGCACTTTTTGAGTGGTCCTGTACTGAATGCGTAGACAACATCCCAAAAAGATCAACTGCCAATGACGAAGTGTGACAACTCGACAATCCCAGATTAAGAGAACAAATAATCCAGTGGAACCTTGCATCTTTGAATGCAAACCAGGTCCAGGTCCGTGGCAAATAGGGGTGCAGAATATGTTTCCTGGCTTCAATGACAAAGTTCCTTTGGCAAACAAAATTTGCCGAGCCCCTGCGGCATGCGGAATTTGGCCCCTAAGTTACGGGGAGCGTCATTTGGGTCCATGTGATACCTGTAGAGCTCTTTGAACCCTACAAATCAATGCCCTGGTCAAACTTTTCAAAATCACAAGAGTGTTGTGTATTTTCAAATGTTTTGCCTTTATCGCCTCAACAAGTGATGTGATCACTACGATCCCTCAGCAGGACTCAGGTCTTGTGCTGCAGCCAGGTCCTGACATAATCAGGAGCCAGGTCCTGTGCTGTAGCCAGGTCCTGACATAATCAGGCTCCAAGTGCGGTTTCATTTAAGAGATCTGGAGCTTAAAGAAAAATGACCTGAGGCCAGGTCCTGGGATAAGATAGGGTACATAAAAAATGCTTAGGGTACAGCGATCTGAGGTTAAGGTACACAGAAAAGCCAGGTTGGACCCCATTCCAGCCAAAACCCCAGAAAAAACCCAGGTTAAATGAGATTGAACCCAATGGGTCAAATATTTGGTTTCTTTAACGTGATATGGGCCTTAAAAAAGACAACCTGGCCCCAGGTTGAAAAAAACCAGGTTGGTAGCTTAGGGTACAGCAATCTGAGGTTAGGGTAAACAAAAAGTGCTTAGGATAGAGCGATCTGCGGTTAGGGTACATAAAAACCGCTTATAGTAAGTGCTTAGGGTAGAACAATCTGGGTTAGGGTAGACAAAAAGTGCTTAGGGTAGAGTGATTTGCGGTTAGGGTACATAAAATCCGCTTATGGTAAGTGCTTAGGGTAGAGCAATCTGAGGTTAGGGTACACAAAAAGTGCTTAGGATAGAGCAATCTGAGGTTAGGGTAGACAAAAAGTGCTTAGGGTACAGCAATCTGAGGTTAGGGTACATAAAAACCGCTTATGGTAAGTGCTTAGGGTAGAGCAATCTGGGTTAGGGTAGACAAAAAGTGCTTAGGGTAGACTGATTTGCGGTTAGGGTACATAAGATCCGCTTATGGTAAGTGCTTAGGGTAGAGGAATGCGGGTTAGGGTAGACAAAAAGTGCTTAGGGTAGAGCAATCTGAGGTTAGGGTACAGAAAAAAGCCAGGTTGGACCTCATTCCAGCCAAAACCCCAGAAAAAACCCAGGTTAAATGAGATTGAACCCAATGGGTCAAATATTTGGTTTCTTTAACATGATACCTGGCCCCAGGTTGAAAAAAGCCAGGTTGGTAGCAATCTGAGGTTAAGGTACACAGATTGTCTTCTTTAACACGACAGGGCAAAAAAAAGTGCCAGATCAAGCCAAATCAACAAAAAAGCCAGGTTGGACCCAAAAAGCCAGGTTGGACCCCATTCCAGCCAGCAACCCAGAAAAAACCCAGGTTGAATGAGATTGAACCCAATGGGTCAACATATTTGGTTTCTTTAACGCGATATCGGCCTTAAAGAAGACAACCTGGCCCCAGGTTGTCGGATTAGAAAGATAGAAATTTGATCCCGATCGGATAGGGGGGCCTATCCGAGGACTACTATAGCTAGGTGACACCCGGCATCAATGCAGAACTTGCCAAAGATCTTGAGAATCCAATTACTTGGATTCCTCCACTCGACGGCGGAGGCGACGATGAAACCGAGAACGTCATTGAAAAGGCATACCAAGAGCTGGATCGAGTCAAGGAGGATGAAGCGCCAGCGGCTGTGACACCAGGATCTATCATTGATGGTGAACTTGTTGATTTTGATGAATATGCACATGTTGAACGTGGAGAAGTTGTCGCAGCTGACGAGGATAATATAGATGTTGCTGGAAACCAGGGTGAGGGAGGCTGGAGCGTTGCACAGCTCATGCAGAGGTAGAAATAGGCTAGAAAACACGCAATTTAGCCTTATTTATTAATACATTGCACCAAAATGATCTGCCAATTCTGCCGAATTCTGCCATGCCAATCTGCCAATCTGCCTGGTGAATTCACCTCAAAACAATTCTGCCCACAGCACTCTGTGGATAAATGCATTAGTCTATGACAATGATATAGTTGTCTTCTCACTCACCTTTGAAGAACATCTTCAGCACCTTGATCAGGTGTTTTCTGCAATTTCTGCAGCCAACATCACGCTATGTCCGGGTAAATGCCATTTTGTGTATCAGTCCTTGCTGCTGCTCGGTCAAAAGGTCTCTCGACTTGGTCTCTCCATGAACAAAGAAAGGTAGACGCCATCCTGCAACTCAGTGAACCAACGAATGTTCATGAACTACAGCAGTTCCGTGGCATAATGGTCTATTCTTCTTCATAAGTCCCATTTTATTCATGGCTCACACATCCGCTTTTTCAACTTCTGAGAAAGGAGAATGGACTGACCTTCATCAAGAGTCGTTTGAACTCAGCAAGCAAGTCCTGACTCGAAAACTGCAGCCACTGTGGAACCTGTCTTTTGTCCAGCCTGTGATTTTATGGATTATTCTGCTTGTGACACAGCTTCAATTGATCAGCACATATCAGAGTGCAAATTCCTGGATGTAATCCTGGCCAAGTGGAGTGAATGAACTATACCACAGGTTTAAAAAGATCCTTTGTTTTCTCAAGCCATCAGAATGTCTTTAACTAGTCATCCTGATGATATGCCCACCTTGGAGCAAACCTCTTCCTCTGCACACCAGGTTGTAAACATCTCTTCGGACCCTTGGGTGTCTTCCAGGAGTATAGTCGGCTATGTTGCAGTCAGTCTGTTCAGGTTGTGGGTGCTATTACCATAACACTACTGATTGCTCCATATTTAGACAATGCAGACTCAGGTTTTGTTTCTACTCCATGATCTCATCAATATACTTACCTGTCTACTTGGTAGGAACAACAGAATGATTTTGAGTGCCTATAAGTTAAGCCTTGGGAAGGGAGGTGAATTGTAGCCCTTGAAAAGCTCTACAACATTTGTTAAATGGCTTTCATGGTCAGCTGACTAGTTGGGCCAAAAAAACACAAACAACTTGCTGAGACACAGCAGTTTTGAGATTTTGAAAGGGCAGGCATGGGTTTTGATGGCAAAGCCTGCCCAGCTTTGACAAGTCTGTGACTTTGTGTGAGTTTTGTCTTCCCTCTGGAAAGCAATTAATCTTCAAGGGTTAGGCAGGGGAAGCCTAAACAATTAGGGTTCACCCTGATCTAGGGTTACATTTGGGGTCAGGCAGGGAAGCTGGGAGTGAGACAGCTGAATGAATAGTTAGGGCAAGGCGGGTCCTGCATGCCCCCCCCAAATGTAACCCTAGATCAGGGTGAACCCTAATTGTTTAGGGTTAGCCCTATGACCCAAGGGTCCCCTAGTAACCCTATTAGGATGTACTTATGATTCTGGTTCATCCACTTACAGAAGGAGTCCAAAAAGAAAAATTCCCTTTTTTGGCTGGACAGTATATACTATCGTGTTACACTCTTGTAGAGCTCTCCAGCCGCTTTCCAACACTTCTGGAATCAAGGCAAACAGCCCAGCGGTTGTTGAGATATCAGCCATTTACTGCTTGAGAGCCAAAAACCGCTGGCTCCAGTCATGTATTTCGCGTTTTCCACGCCAGGGACTGATGGGATCAAATATATATATATACAGAAAGTGATCGCAAGTGTCAGATCTACCACTCAGATTTTTTTCGGATTTGCTTTTCTTTGTTTCTTTTCCCACACTCAAAGTGTACAGCCACCCCGCTTTCTCCGGAGTGTACAGCCACAGAATTGAGCCCAGGTTGACTAAAGAATCTTGCAGAGCTCTTCAAGGGCTTCAATTTCATACCCCACAAGATGTGGTTTGAAAATTTCAAACTCCCCAAAACCGCTGCGTCTTGGCGAGTTTTTTGCCTTTTCTGGTCCAACCAGTGATCAGATCATTAAGGTCATTTAAGGAATGTTGTAGAGCTCTTGTGATGGATATACTGTTGTATCTATTTTTCGCTGGCTATTTAATCGAATTACTATGTATAAGAAGCCTCCATGTACTTATATTGTCACAGTCCTCCAAGAATTTAGTTCATTCTTGGACGCGACGCGTTTGTTTACCTTTGTTTACTCTATTGATCAAATGGTTCCGAGTCGTGATCAATGACTCCCAAAGCAATGCCTCGACATCGCCTCGACATAGCTTTGTGAGTCATGATTATCTGACTCACTTATGTAGTTTATAAGAGGATTGCCTCCCTCTAGTGAGGCATCTTACCATCTACTGCAATACACTTACCTGTTGAACCTTCAACCCTTGTGTGATCCCTTAGTGAAGCCCCGCGCTCACTGATTAGATTACTATAACTCCACTTTTACTGTTTCACATTGCCGTAACGCTTGTGCTTGCGTCAATAGTTAGATTAGCGGTCATAAGAACTTAGTGATATTCCTAAGTTCACGTCGTACAAAGATTTGCTCTTGTCCGAAGGCTTCTTTTGGTGAAAGTTCCCCGTGTTGGACCGATTATATAAGGATTACGATCCCAATATTCTCGAATCTGTTCTTATTTGTGTTGCCAATAGGTAACACCAACTCGCTACACTACTCTAACGCGTGCTACAACTGCGCGCGCTCACATCCGTATCCCGCGTGATACCGGTTTCGCTTACATTGGTGGACACATTGGGAAATCTTTTGCTTAAAAGGTTCTTCACTTTATTCACCTTTCACCTCGCTCTATAACACCATGTCGACAAAGACGGAACAAGCTGGTCCGTCTCATCTAGGCAACCCCGATTCGCCGCAAACATCCACGCCGCCACGCGGCCGCTCTCCCTCACCTGATCCAACTGTTCGAGGACCAGACGATACTCTCCCAGAATTTGGACCCACTGAGACTTTCCACCTGACACCTCTTAAGGAACTCGATGGTGCGATTCCAGAGGGTGACATTGACAATAACACTCCACCAGTCCTATCCGCAATGGATCTTCCTACATTCAGATCTTTGGGAAAAATCGGACATAATACTGAAATCCTCACAAGACGTTCTGATGCCCTGCTAAAAGGTCTGCGAACTATCAACAAAGGACACCTCATTAATGCGCAGAAAGCCTCCAGGCGATTGTTCACTACTGTGTTTCCAAAAGAGTTGGATCTTCTGAACCATCTTCTTTTAACTGTTGAGAAAATTCGCATCTTTGGCGGAGCATCAGGCTATCGTGTTGTGAAGGATCAATATCAGTTGTTGCTGAGAATCCTATTTGATTTGCGACGAAGTGCTGAGGATTCATTTCGGTTAGCCGGTAAGACACCTCCTAGTCTTCCGTCATGGGGAGACGACGATGATCTTGACGAGGCATACAGTGCAAATGACTTCGAAATTCTCGGTGTATGTTTCCGAGTTGAAGTGGAATATTTCCTTTGGCTGCTAGACAAGTATCACGACTTTGAAGAAAGGAGGCCGCAGGATAGGAACCCTGATACTGCGAATGCTGCACAGGAATTTGCACGTTCAAGTAGTAGAAAGGCTCCTGACCTTGCCCAAGATTGGCAAGGGCATCCCATACCTCCTCCGACTCGATCGTCTAGCAGATTCAACGAACCTCCACTCAGGTCATCTATGCGTGATACATCATCACGTTTTGGTCACTTTGCCAAGAACAATGGACTTCCTCGAGGCAACCGTCGGATGTCAGAAATTCTTACTCCAATGGCGCCAATATTCGAGCATTCTCCCCGCACATCTGCAAATCTTGCAGGAAATGCAGAGGAAACTGAGCAGATGAGAAGAATGAGTTCACAACCTCCTGGAGGTAGGGACACACCTCCTCATCTACCTCGCGGATTTCGTGGAAACAATGACCGCAACACCCCTTCACCTTCGGGATCTCGTGGTGGAATATTCAACCGGCAAGGTGCTCCAAACCCGCCGGATGATGATCCTAGCGACGATGACGATGATGACCGGGGCAGTCGCAGACATAGACCTATTAACCCATTCAGAGGTTCAGCGAACAATCGTAACAACCCGCATAACCCTGTCCAGAGTTCATCCCCTGCTGATGCAGCTGGTACAGTTAAAGAGCCTCATTTTGACCTGAAACTCAAATATGAGAATGTACCCAAATGGGATGGAAATACGGATACGATTGTACGATGGATGTTGAAGGTCAATGACATTGCCCGAGAATCGGCCACGGTGTTCCGTCAGTTAGGTCGAATAGTCCCTAAGCGATTGGAAGGAGATGCAGAGATCTGGTATTGGTCCTTGCCAATGAATTACCGTGCAGAGATTGAAGAAAACTGGGATACCTTGCGAAAGGCATTTTCACTTTACTTCTTGAACCGCAAGTGGCTTGATCGACAACGAGGAAGAGCGAACAAAGCCACTTACCGAGATTATGGGCATGCCCGTGAGACGCCGAGTGAGTACTTTATTCGCAAGACCGAGTTGTTGAACACAGTTTACACTCTGGAGGATTCTGAAATCATTATGGAAGTAATGGATGGTGCACCTTCAACTTGGAACACAATCCTTACCACCCAGATGTATCAGGATATTGTCGAATTCCAATCTGCTATTCGGTACCATGAGGACGCTTTAATGAAGCTGGATCCACGGAATGACAGGGATAATTCTTACCGTGATCGTGACCGAGATTACTCCCGCAACAGCATGCGCAATGCTCGAGTTAATCTTGTTGGTTGGTCACGAAATTTAGAACCACCTAAATTTCCGAAAGACGACCGAAACATTTCGAAGAAAACTACACCAGAGTCAAAAGGTGCGCGTCCTTGTAGGCATTGTGGTAGCGGAAAACACTGGGACAATGAGTGTAAGCATTCATTTAAAGGTAACCGCGCTGTGAGAGCCAACTTAGCCAATACAACGAGCGAAGACCGCGATGCCTTGGAGGAGTACAATGACTTGTACTACAGCCTAGACAGTGATGATGAGTCTGGTTCGGATTCCAAGCAGGATTTTGACGAACCCCTTCAGACTACTGATTCACCTTCCTATCTTGACTCGTGTCTAGACAGTGGAAGTGTTTCAGCCCTGGGGGGGAATAACGAGGTTAAAAACTCGGATAATGGATCATCAAATCTAGCTATGGACACGGACCCAGGCACCGAAACTCTTGCACATACAGAAGTTCCAGCGTCTTCCGACGGTTTAGCTGCGACTGCGTGTACAACTTACCGCACAAAGCCCGCATTGAACAGAAGAACTCGTCGGCGATTAGCAAGAGAAATCGAATCGGTAAATTATCATGTCAGACATTCATCTACAAGCAAACCCGTGGTTGAGCTTCGCAAATACATGGCCAGGCCACCTGGCTGTTCTTTTCTCGGAGCCCGAGCGACTGAAGCGACAGCAACAGTAGGTGGATTAGACACAGATCCACTCACTGTGATTGTCGATTCAGGGTCTGACATCACATTGATCTCACAAAAGGCATTGGAGAATCTGTCGCACATTCCCCGCACAAAAGCTGGACAACGTATCAATCTCATTCAGGTCACTGGAAAATCAGTAATTTCAGGGTACGTTACCTTGGATCTGTTCTTCCATACAGAAGACGGGCCAGTCAAGTTGAATGTAGAAGCATACATTGTTAAGGGAATGACTACCCCATTTATCTTGGGGAATGACTTCTCTGATCAGTACTCAATTTCAGTTATGCGTCGCGATGGGGACTCCTACCTGCAATTCGGAGATTCTGGACGTGAAATTAAAGTTGTTGCTTCGACGTCTCCATCAATGCTCGATGACGAAGGACATACATTTAAAGTCAATGTTCGTCCAGGGTTACAACAGCATGGATCGAAAGCACAAATTCACCGGAAGTCCCAGAAGCTCAAGAAAAGAGCGCGACTTCGACGAGTAAATGCTGATGTTCGGGCCATAGCTCGTGTAGTTATTCCGCCAGAAACGAGCATAGCTGTACCAGTTGAAGCTAGTTTTCCGAAAGGACAGAACTCACTTTTTGTTGAGCGCAGTTTACAGACCAACGGTAGCCAGAGTTGCTTCTATGGATCCCCAGACATGTTGATATCGAACGACAAGCCCTTTCTGCATGTTGCAAATTTTTCTCAGTCACCCGTAACAATTTCTTCGGGACAAGTTCTTGGAAAGGCCAGAAATCCAAAAAGCTGGTTAGACCGGATGGACAAGTTTTCAGAGGAAGCCCAGACCCAGATAAATTCTCATGCCGCATTGATGCGAAGTTTGGTAACGAAGAAATTGGAAGGTGATGAGCTAATTGCAACAGCGCGAAGAGCCAGAGCAGATGGTGGGATTTCGGCCAGCCAGACATCTGAAAGAGGTAGCCCAGATCAGAAATCACATGCTGATGTCGTTCGATCTCAGACTCAAGTATCGTCGAAAGCGCAACGCAATGCAACGGAAGCAGATGACCCACTAGCTGAATCGCCAGTAGAAGGTGGTCCGAAAACTGCAGAGCCTCCGGAAGAATCAATCCCCAGCGACCGACTTCTGAAGGAATTAGACATCTCTCCTGATATCACAGTTGATCAGAGACGACAGATCGAAGCTATGGTCCTGCGAAACAAGCTGGCTTTTGGAATCGATGGACGCCTCGGAAACTATGAAGGTAAGGTTGAGATTCCAATGAAGCCAGGAGCTGAACCTGTATCTCTTCCGCCATTTCCCGTGTCTCCGGCCAACCGCGAAGTCATTGACAAACAAATGGACTCGTGGATTCAACTGGGTGTTATTGAGCCTTCGAGAAGTCCATGGGCTGCTCCCGTTTTTATCGTATACAGTAACGGCAAGCCTCGTATGGTCATTGATTTGCGAAAATTGAATGAGATGGTTATTGCAGACGAATTTCCACTTCCTCGACAAGACGATATTCTACAGGCTTTATCTGGTGCACAATGGCTTACTACTCTCGATGCTCTAGCTGGATTTACTCAACTTACAATGTCCGACTCAGCTGCGGAGAAGCTAGCGTTTCGAACTCACCGAGGGCTTTGGCAATTCCGCAGGATGCCATTTGGTTACCGTAATGGACCAAGTGTTTTTCAACGGGTAATGCACAATGTTCTAGCACCATTTTTGTGGATTTTCGCACTGGTATACATTGATGATATCGTGATTTTTTCATTTACCTTTGAAGATCATGTTCAACATCTAGACCAGGTATTTTCTGCAATCACTAGTGCCAACTTGACGTTGTCCCCTCCAAAATGTCATCTTGCATATCAATCCTTGCTTCTTCTTGGTCAGAAAGTTTCTAGACTCGGTCTATCCACACACAAAGAAAAGGTAGATGCCATCCTTCAACTCAGTGAACCTCAGAACGTTCATGAACTGCAGCAGTTCCTCGGGATGATGGTCTACTTTTCATCATATATTCCTTTCCATTCATGGATTGCTCATCCATTGTTTCAGCTTCTGAAAAAGGAGAAAAAATGGGAATGGACTGACCTTCATCAAGAAGCGTTCGAACTATGTAAGCAAGTACTCACGAACGCTCCGGTTCGTGGTTATGCAATGGCTGGTAGGCCTTACCGTGTTTACACAGATGCATGTGACTATGGTTTAGCTGGGATTTTGCAACAGGTTCAACCTATTAAAATCCGAGATCTCCGTGGGACGAAAATTTACGATCGACTGGAACGTGCCTATAAGAATCGTGAACCAATTCCGGTTCTTGTCACCGCGATTAAAGGAGTAGATGATATTCCAGCGGTTGGTGAGTGGTCATCGAATTTTGACGAGACCATAGTTCACATTGAACGAGTTATCTGCTATTGGTCTCGTGTTCTCAAGTCTCCTGAACGGAATTATTCGCCCACAGAAAGAGAAGCTCTTGCACTCAAGGAAGCGCTGATTAAATTTCAACCTTTTCTTGAAGGTGAAACCGTCATTGCTATCACTGACCATGCAGCTCTAACATGGAGTAGAACCTTTCAGAATGTGAATCGACGTCTTCTAACTTGGGGTACTGTATTTTCGGCCTACCCTGGTTTAAAAATTGTTCACCGTGCTGGCAGGATCCATTCAAACGTGGATCCGATCTCACGACTTCGACGTCGCGTTCCCATTCAAGATGGACCAACAACTGACAAGATTGCAGCTGTCGAACTCAGCGGAGGTGAGGATCCCTTGAAGAATATGTATGAGGATTTAGGTCCGAAATTCGAACAGAAACTACTCACTGTTGCTACTAGATTTGTTTGTATCGAGGAATCTATCGATGCAAGTAATCCACTAGAGCTCGGTGAAATTCCGATCGATGGAGAGCAAAAAATCACTGCTCCATACGTTTCTTCTCAGTCATACAATCTGCTGATTGGTATTCCTGAAAATGAGCTCGAGGACTGGTCTGCAGCATACAATGCTGACTCGCATTTTTCACAGGTCCTGAAGGGATGGAAGAAGGAAGCCAATTGGACCAACCCATATTATCCGCAATACCATTACAGCGACACAGGACTAGTATACTTCGAAGATTGGCAAGGAAATAATCGTCTCTGTGTGCCAGAAAAGTACAGAGTGTCAGTCATGGATGAAGTTCACAACACACTGACTGAATCGGCTCACAGTGGCTACCATAGGTGCTATAATCGACTTGCGAGCACTTATTACTGGCCAAAAATGTCCCGAGACCTCAAACGTTATGTTTCAACCTGTGACATTTGCCAGAAATCCAAGCCACGAAGGCATGCACCAACTGGACTCCTTCAACCGATTCCGATTCCAACTCAACCTTTCGAAGTTATATCAATGGATTTTATTCCAGAACTTCCGATTTCCTCAGGATTTGATAATACACTTGTTATCGTGGATAAGCTTACGAAGTACGCAATCTTCCTCCCTTGTACAACGAAAATCACCGAGGTTGAAACGGCACAGTTGTTCTTCAAACATATCATCTCAAAATTCGGAATCCCCAAGCAAGTCATTACGGATCGAGACACTCGGTGGCGACATGATTTCTGGGCAGAAGTTTGTCGTTTAATGGGCATGAAACGAGCACTGACAACTGCATATCATCCACAAGCAGACGGTCAAACGGAGAACCTAAATCAAACACTTGAGATAGCTCTCCGCGCCTATGTTGGCCCATCCCGCAATGACTGGTCCGAATATCTCGACGGACTTGCCCTCTCATACAATTCAACACCGCACACAAGTACTGGCTTTTCGCCTGCATTTTTACTCCGAGGATTCAACCCAGTCACCGCTTCATCCATTATCTCTAATTCATCAGCAGTTCCGAGACCATTCAATCAAAGCGGAACTCGAGGGGGAGATAATACGGTTATCAATGAAAAAGCACAGCAGCTGGTTGATGAATTCGAGTCAAATCGCACGAGGGCTAAAGAGGCGCTGCTTCTTGCACAGATCTTTCAGAAGCGCGCATATAATGATGGCCGACTGACAACAGAATTTGAAGAAGGGGATCTTGTTGTTTTAAATCCGCATTCTCTCAGCCTACTGAACGACGAGAAGGGCAGAGGAAAGAAGCTTTTGATGAAGTACGATGGACCATTCGAAATTATCCGAAAGCTGAGTCCAGTAACATATCAATTACGCCTTCCGGTTTCATATGGTATTCATCCGATTCTGAACATAGCCCATCTCGAATCATATCATCAGTCACCGTCGGAGTTCGGCACACGTCCCACGAAGGCCTTGAATCGTGACGATTTTGATGTCAAGCCAGAAGTGGACGTTGATTTTATTATCGCTGAACGTTGGAGGAAAATTCGAGGAAGAAGGATTCAGCAATTCAAGGTCCGATGGAAAGGTTTCGGGCCGGAAGACGACGAATGGTTGACCAAACGGCAACTCCGGAACGCGCCTATGGTCATGCAGGACTGGAAAACTTCGAAAGCTGTGGCTGTACAAGCACAGGACCGTCCGGATGACTCAATTGGCGGTCCGGCTCCCGTAGTTTAAAACTCCTCAAAGGGATCATGATGCCCCTATGAAAGGGATCATTGATTGTGGGATTTTTTTTGGACCACAGGAATCCGGTTTTCTCAAGCATAGTACATTCTCTAGGCTATAAAACCAGGTCTCAATCGCTCGAAATTTACAACAACTCAACGCATCTTCAGCATCACTACTACAAGTTTAACTTTTCCAACCTACCCGGCAACTCGACTTTATTATCTATGATCACTCTCACGTATCCGAATTGGCTCATGGGGCCTCGGCACGTCCGAAACTATGACACTATTTTTGATGCGGCTCCCACATCACCGACGCCGTGCCAGTTTCCACCGAATTTCGCTACTGCAGACTCGGACACTCAGGCCTGCATCGAAGCTGGTCATCGCTCACCTAAGGCGGTACCTTGCAACGACATTCCGGCTGAATGCCAAGTTGCGAGCCATCGTGTTCGCCTGAATGATCTCTCATTTGACTGGAATTCTAGGGCTTCCAGGTCATTCATATTATATTTCTTTATCTTCCTGAGTTTACATAAATTATTCCAGGGAAAATTTGCCTGCTTCAATGGCATCTCTCTCACTGTCAGACTCCGAGCCATCTCTCCACTCTCCTGCACGTGAATTATCGTTAATCTCCGACGAATCTTCTATATTTAACTCTGGATCCACTTCCCCTATCTCCATCGCCACTAGTGCATCTTCTTCTCACGTTAGCTCTACTTTGGGTTCTACTCTCATACGCACCTTCGACAAACATTACGGATGGGCTGCTCTTGATTCGGTTCTGGGTGACGCCACCCTTAAATCCCTCCTCCGTTGCCTTCTCGACTCGCGGTTACAGAATCACCAACCCTCTGCAGAGGATGTTGTCCCTATTCTCTCATTGGGTGAGACATGCTATCGCATGCGCGAACCTCTTGTTCACGAGATATCCTCTGCATTGAACCGCCTTTCCGACTTCATCCATTGCGCGGCTAATGATCACAATCCCTGGGTCATTGGAGGCCGACCGGATCTTCCCTTGTCCCTTCCAGAACCCGCGCTGGAGGAATTAGGCTTGCTGATCCCAGGCATATCTTTGTTCCGTGGATATCCGGAGCACAATATTCTCAGCCGCACTTTTTCCACTGTTGATGATGCTATGGCATACATCGATGTTGCCAAATGCGTCTACACGTACTTTGTCCATTGGGTCGCAAATGCTATACGTGTTAGCATTGAATTCGGCTATCACAGTGCCTGGAACTGGGGTGCTCCGCTTGGTATGTCTAGGACGGAATTCATCCATCGCGTTACTCCCCACTTTTTCTATGGTGGTTACCAATCTTTGGGACACCTTATGGCTCACCGACTCATCCGCAATGACATGAACTACGCATGCGCATTTCTACTGTGCAGCGACGACAGCCGAATCCTTCTCGTCAATCGTGGCGAGTGTGCCTACATTGCCATGTGGCCACTCGGGTTTCCTGTCACCGACCCGGCTGACAGGTTGATCAAGGCACACCTTACCGAGATGGGAAGCAACGTTACTTCCCTCGACTCGATCATTATCGCTAACGAGCCGTAATGCATGTCAAATCCTTTGCATCTGTATTTCATTTCGCGCCTATATTTATTTGGCACCAGGGTTTGACTTACTTCCTCATCTTCATGTACATGTCGGCTGGGGGGGCTATGTGATGGATATACTGTTGTATCTATTTTTCGCTGGCTATTTAATCGAATTACTATGTATAAGAAGCCTCCATGTACTTATATTGTCACAGTCCTCCAAGAATTTAGTTCATTCTTGGACGCGACGCGTTTGTTTACCTTTGTTTACTCTATTGATCAAATGGTTCCGAGTCGTGATCAATGACTCCCAAAGCAATGCCTCGACATCGCCTCGACATAGCTTTGTGAGTCATGATTATCTGACTCACTTATGTAGTTTATAAGAGGATTGCCTCCCTCTAGTGAGGCATCTTACCATCTACTGCAATACACTTACCTGTTGAACCTTCAACCCTTGTGTGATCCCTTAGTGAAGCCCCGCGCTCACTGATTAGATTACTATAACTCCACTTTTACTGTTTCACATTGCCGTAACGCTTGTGCTTGCGTCAATAGTTAGATTAGCGGTCATAAGAACTTAGTGGTATTCCTAAGTTCACGTCGTACAAAGATTTGCTCTTGTCCGAAGGCTTCTTTTGGTGAAAGTTCCCCGTGTTGGACCGATTATATAAGGATTACGATCCCAATATTCTCGAATCTGTTCTTATTTGTGTTGCCAATAGGTAACACCAACTCGCTACACTACTCTAACGCGTGCTACAACTGCGCGCGCTCACATCCGTATCCCGCGTGATACCGGTTTCGCTTACAGCTCTTCAAGGGCTACAATTTGGTACCCTTCCCGAAAAAAAACTATTTTTAGCATTTATCACGTGTACCGATCGTGCGTGCCGAAACGAGTAGTAAGTACCACCATACGAGGTAACCTGTTTTTCTCCCTCCTTTTTTTTCTTATTTTATTTTCATTTTTCATTTTTCATTTCCTTGCAGGAAAAACTCGGGACTCGAAAAGGGTACAGCCACCCGAGTTTCTCCGGGGGGCCACCCTTTAGCAGGCTAAAGGCCGCCCAGGATACATAGCGTGATTGTCACCGCAGGCTTGCCGCTGCTAGCAAGCTCTTCGAATATTGCATCAAGCATCCCAACCCAGATTATCCAGACATCATCGTTGAGCTCTGGGAATTGAATGGTAATATCTGGGTTATTGTTCAAGATGCCAAGCATGGTCGAAAGACATTTCGGAATAGTGAACCCCCCTTGCCCTCCCCCACTATCACCTTCCCAAAAAGGGAAGTGCTTACAAATAAGATAAGATAATGCTCGCTCCCACTATGACATTACGTCACTTTCCCAGCACGTGTGAGTCAGCACGATGTATCCACAGGACTGGAAGAATCGCGACCGCCTGGATGACCCGGCTGCGGCCCACCTCTTCTCCGCTGATACTCTTGAACAAGCAGTGCAGGATCCTGCCAACAATATTGGCTTGGTTGTCTATCTGCTTGTCTTTGGGGATTTCATTGACGCATACCAGAGCCGCACTCTGAGTCACCATGAGCGCGCTAAAATTGCGATCCGTACCCATCTGTTCCTTCAAACATGGTGCATGTACCACAAGAAGGCTGGATATTCCGAGGCCCGCCATTTCACTTCCAAGGAGGCCTTCGACATCTCCGAAATCCTCGGTCTAATCATCATCCACCGAGATCATCTTGGGGATAATTCATGCCCACTCCTTCCTTGGTTCAACGCGAGCGAGCCAAATGAGCATTCATTCTCTGGTCTCCGAGGTGTGTCCGAGGACTTTACACTGCAAGAGGCAATCCTTATTGTTCCAAAATTACGCACAAAGCTGCAGGCAGCGGTCCGCACTGTCCTAAAGCCCACCGACTTCAAGAAACAAGCTTCAGGGTATTCACACACCTATTATACCCCCGACGACATTGACTTCGCGCTTTTAAGCCAGTATCCAACCGATCTCGAACTCTCAACTGCGTATGGAATTGCGACCGAGGAGAACAATTGCTTATGGTCCCTCCTTGGCATTCATCCCATGGATATCGAACGCGCCCCCGTCCCAGGACTTGTAGCCCAACCGTATCCCGATCCCGACTTCGAGCACCTATATATGAACGAAGATACAGATGTCATTGAAATACCCGAGTCGACGGCCACAGAAGAACTCCAGCATGTGGTGGATAGTTTGAAGAATACTATCAATATTTCCCGGGCTGGTGACGAGGAACTAGATGCGTGTGTTATGGCCTCGGTGGCACTGTTGATGGACGAGCTTGCAAAGATGTAAGTGCCACTTGCGATTTATTATCCCCAAACAGAATAGCTCATTAAGATATCCGTAGTGAGGACCTTCCCGAGAGTAATCCCGAACGATTTGCAGAAATTCAGAACGAAATTGCGCATGCAATGGCTACTGCTACTCAGCCCACCGCGTTTATCGCGCTTCTGCAGGGTATTACACAATCCACATCCAAAAATCATGCAAATTCTGCTGTACAAGAGCCAGTAGGGGCAGTCAGAGTAGACGGTTTTGGTGGTTTTGGGGTCGGTTCTGAAAAAGGTTTTGAACAATGCCTGTATTATTTCAGCAGCTAGAGGGTCAGAAGAGGTCTTTTGCGTGCATTTAGACGACCATGGAGCACGATAATACTCAGAACCGTCTTCAAAACCGTGTAAAACTTCCTCCAGAGAAGGTTTTACAGGCAGTTTTCGATTTAAAACGGTTCTCCCATGATTAAATAAATCAAAACCGTCTTCAAAACCAACCGTCAAAACCGGGCAGAACTGGCTACTCTGACTGCCCCTAGTACTTCCTCCGTCGTCTAAACCTCTTGTCGATATCTCCAGCAGTGATCTTGCCCTCCTTGTCGCTCTCCGGCGGGAGCATCAAACACGAGAGGAGAGAATGGGGGTCCGAACCTATAAAGCATCAGGGACCTACAAAAACCACAAAACGAGGGTCGAAAAACCACTGACTGATCGACAGCTTCTGGCCCAGAAAATGCAGGCAATTGTACGAAGGGATCAAGAGCGCGGCACCAGTACAGGTCTCAACCGAATGGTGCGCTGGCAAACAGATTCTGGTTCGGCCCCAGCCCCAGCCCCAAAGACTGGTAACGCAGCCAATGCGGAGCTTGCTGCGGGTGGCCGGGCCATCTTCAGTAAGGTGGAGAGCGTGGGAACCCAGCACCTTTATGTAAGCCGTGACAAAGCGTGACGTGACGTTCCAAATCTCGGGTCGGAGAAAAAAAATTGAATAAATCAGTGCAAAAAATGGATTTCATAGGGGAAAAAAAACTACATATGTACAGACTCTTTCATCAATGTTACTGCATCATAAGGCAGCATCCTATGGCTCTTGTATGTCTTCTGTAGATAACCTAAATCCTTCTCAGTACAGCCAAGATAGTAAGCTGAGACAGAGGCTACATCCAATTCTGAGGAGGTTTGAGCTGGGGAGTCCAATTCCGACGAGATCTGAGCCAGGTCATCTGGAATAGGGGTACTAGTCTGTGATCTCTTCAGAGTGAGAGCTGCTGTGGCCTTGGAAAGGTTGTCCTGCCTAGCTTTCTTGCTTTTACTGGTTTTGGGCATGGTGCAGATGGAGGGGAGAGGAGAGGGCCAAAAATGCGACTTGAACGAGGCTGCAACGAGGCTCGGGTGAGGCGCCGGGATGTCCGGACCGATCATGTGATTGATTACATAATCGTTCCAAATGTTCGGGGTTCGTTTTCCGACACTGCGCCAAATGCACGGAAAAGGCCGTAGGAACACAGTTTCCTAAAAAGGAAAAAAGTGCTTATAACTCTGGAATGGATGTCTTTTTGAAGATTCTGCTTCCTAGGAAGTGATAACATGGTCAATTAGCACATTTCCTAGCAGCCATAATATTTTTTTGAAAGTTCCTGATATAGTTATAAGAGCGTGACAGAATGGCTTATGTAAGGGTGCTGGGTTCCCACGCTCTCCACCTTAACGTCAAATGCATCTCAAGGGTGGCAGAAGCTGGCGTCGGCAGTGGTTGTCAACTGGTGGCCGGTTCCTATGGCTTTGCTATGATTGTATCTGAAATTGTTCTTGCGCGAGGTAAGCTTATATATCCTCCTGTCAGACCACGACAATTGATAAGGCTCCATTCGGTTGCCGTCACTTCGCGGCACTTTCTCGCACTTTGAGTATTTTCACTTCGGCTGCACGGCACGCCAACCGTCCACGAGACTCACCTGGCATCAAAAGCCCATCAGACCACCAAAATACCATGGTTACGGGCTCGCCATTGGACGCTCGATGGTCTAGAACGCTCTGGACGGCGTCACATGCTGACCGTGGAGGTCCTCTCGGCCCTTCGGCGCGGGAGGCAAAGTGACGATCTTTTCAAAATGCCGCTAAATGCCCCAAAGTGACGGCAACCGAATGGAGCCTAAGTTTTTACAGTGATAACCATGTATTCCAAGAATGGTGGCAAGGCTGGAGCCCATTCGTGGGTTCCGAATTGCGATACCATCGGCTCCCTGTCGTATATGATCATACAGGTGTATCAGCATTTCTACCGGCGGCAGTTCAAGTTCAGGCACCGTGATTACGCAACCCTAGGAACATTGCGGTTTGCCCATCTACCGTCGAACTCCTTCCTCGCTGTTCTACCCCAAGACGAGGAGACAGTAGAGAGGCTTCCGAGACCATGTGGAAGTCGGGCCATGCGCTCAGAAGATCTTTGAAGAGCTCGTCACAGAAAAGGAAGTGTTGGCGAAGGCAGTTGCAAGCCTGAACACAGTGCGGAGGAAGGGAAAGTCAAATGTCAGCATTTTGGAGATAGAAGAAGATGAGGAATCACCGTAGTAATATAATGACGATTTTTTTATTATTTTCGAAGGCCCTGGGAGATTTCTTTCAAGAAATTTGACGTTCGATGCAAAGTTCGGACAAAATTTGGACCGACCACCCACTGGAGGCGGAATTCGGACAAAAATTTCATGCCCGGCCAGGGCAAAAGTTCGGACAAAATTTTTCAGAGGGTCGAAATCGATATCCGACCTCCTATAAGATAATCACCGGTCCTGACCCATATCTGCGAAAACTGTGGTAGGGGCCACCCGATTGCTCCTCCTCGGCACCATCCTCCGCGGCAGCTCGTCGCGGGTGTGATTCTTCCTCTGCCCAGCTGCGCGCAAACTTGGATGAAATCAAATCGACAATCTTCCGACACAAAGCTTGCCTCGACGCGCTCGAGAAACAACGGCGCGAGCTGGAGATAAATCTCGTCCTTGTTGTATACACCGTCCTCAAGCTCCCCACCGAAATAATGTCCCGAATTTTCGTCGAGTGCCTCCCGAGTCAGGGACGCGCAGATCTGTCGCCATAGGAGGGATATTGCCCTCTCTACGTGTCGGCTTTGGAGTTCTGATGATCTTGCCTTCACCTTCGGATGGGTTCATGGAGATGGAGGACGCGCACTTAGAGAGTGGCTCAACAATGGGGCACATTCGTTGATTGAGAAGTGGTTTTCACGCGCGAAAGGTCGCCCGCTTTCTTTAACGCTCTGTTCTCTCGCACGAGAAACCCCCCTGCGAATTCTCTCGCTTATTCGCTCAGTTTCCGGACAGCTTCATCGCCTCGAGCTCGAACTTTCTTCCGCAGACTGACATTATCTTCGAGAAAATCGCACCACCTTTCCCCGTCTTCGGTGTCTTGCTATATTTCATTCTAGCACGAGTCGGTCCGACGAGTCTCCCATTTCTATTTTTGACAACGCCCCTTCCCTGCGCAAACTCAGCATCCACGGAGCGCCAGGCCCGGTCTCCACTCTCAAGCCCTACCCGTTGTTAACCAGAATTGAACTGGTAGCCACAGTCTGGACCTTGTTGGACATAGTGAACTAGCCGCCTCAGATTTTGCATCTCACAGCCCATCTCCTTGGCCCGATCCCTTCGAGCCAGCTGGTAACGACGACTCCGTACCTCCAATCACTGATTGTTCACGGTGATCTCAGTCGCGCCAAGTCTGTCCTGAACTCCCTGATACTCCCCGGCCTGCGTCGACTGGAGCTGTATAATGGTCCCCAAATTTCCACCCTTCTCTCATTTCTTACACGCTCATCCTGTTTATTTCAACACCTCGCCGTTCGATACGAGGCGAGAGAGCGAGCGGAGTTGATAGACTGTTTACAAGCTGTCCCGTCGCTCACGTCCTTGGACATCGATGTCGACAGCCACATGTCCGTTTTCGCCGAAGTGATTAACGCAGACCCTCCTCTTCTCCCACGTCTCCGCACCATTACCCTCTCCGCCGTTCGCGACAACTTTGATTACGAGGCACTGCTCTACATTCTACGTGTGCGGCGGAAGCCCTCTGGCCCTGAGACCACATTGGCGTCGTGCCAGCTCGGATTCTACGGCGGGTCCCTCAGTGACTGGCCCCCGGACGACGTAATTCTTGCACAATTCAACGACCTTATTGCACAGGGCTTGAAGGTCCGACTTAGTTACTATGATAACTACTGGCCTGTTGGACGGACGGGTGAGTCTGAACCTCCTAAATGGAAATGAGCGACCTCTCAATCACGAGTATAGACGAGCGCGAAATTTCTCTCCCCTAGGCTTCATCGGCTCAGCCGCTTCGATGAATGCACACATGATCGGTTTGTGGAATCGCCACATGTTTTCTCCAGTATGCATGCACCCCGAGCATTTTAAAGGGTTTTTTATCAGAGGCGCGGAGTCAGTCCATCAGTCGGTAGTATACACCTTGCATGTTCCGATGGCAGTTGAAATATACCATGACTGGTATGAAACAGTGGGCTTCGGTCCCTGTCCGACACCAAGGTCATAATGACAACTACTGGCCTGTTGGACGGACGGGTGAGTCTGAACATCCTCAATGGAAACGGGCTACCTCTCAATCACGAGTATAGACGAGTGCAAAATTTCTTTCCCTTAGGCTTGATCCGCTCAGCCGCTCACAGCACAAACACATCAAACCCCTTTTATCACTCTATTTTCGGATATCAAAAGGCATTTAAAATTTTGAATCGAGGTCCGCTAACGGGTAACGATGCGGTTGGATGTTAATAGCCGCTTCTCCGTCAGTTAAAATGAAGGTTTGGACACCTTTCTCCTCGTCTGGTACCTCCTCTCTAAATCGAAGAAATAGCCTGTCATGATTCCCAACTTTTCAATCATTATCCTTCTGGGTTCCCTACTACGCTGTGTAACGGCGGCTCCTGCAATTTCAAGTGCCTCTGATCTCTCCAACCATTACACATTTGATGTGCCTATAACACCCGATGCATCGATCTCGTCGTCCCTGCTCTTCACGGCCACAATCGCAGGACAATCGAGTTCTGCTGGTTCCACCACTGTACCGTCGACGAGTGCAAGTGCGACAACGACCCCTCAATCTGTCCTCGCACCGCCCCCGCCTACTGCAAGTACCATGCCAACACCGCAGCCACCTCCACCTCCACCGCCCACGCCCACCGCCCCGCCACCACCGCCACCGCCGCCTTCCACCCCGACGCCTACTACTCCTGTGGTAAGCCTGACATTTAATTTCATTGCAATCAAATTCCTCACCGTATTGCAGTACGCTCATGGCGGAAATGTCGGCCCCCCGGGTGGCCCAATTAACGCCAAATAATTATTTTGCAAAAGGGGGCTGTATTTGCCTTGTGTTGGACTTTGATCTCGTGTTTCATTGCACTAATTGCTCGCTACATACAATCCTGATGCCTGTCCGCCCCTTTGGGGTACTTCTTACTCAATATGCCGAGCCAAACCCTTTCAACTCAAGAGGATTAGCAGAAGCGCACATATTCTGTACAAATATCGGGCGGAGATAAGGGCAAACTAGTCGGGGTGGCTGGCAATAAATAAGCAATGTATGCATATCTCCCATTTATGTAACGGAATTCCTGCTGTCAAGTCGGCACGCCGATTTTTTCCAAGATCGAGGTGTCCACCTTCACATACCATCCGGTGATGATAGAGTCCTCTTCGCAATGGTCACCCCGTAATATTACACAGAGAGTGGCAAACCCGTCCCAGACAGCGATCGTTGGGGGCCACAGTTGACCGATGTATGGAGTCAGGTCCTGAACCGGAATATTCGGCAGGAGCGTGGCCAGAGGGATATCTAAGTTCGTCGCTCCGTAACTCTCGGTTGCAACATTCATGAAACGGAGGAGTGGTTGAAGGTCCGTGGATTCAGGGTCGACGTCCGTGATTGGGAGAAAAACGACGTTGTTGTGGATCGTCGGGCCGAGTGAGCTGGCTCGATCCCGCCAAGAACGGATGTGATCCATAAATTGTAAAGCGCGCCATTCTTCGTACAGAATTTCTCCGTCGGATGACCCTCCCGGCGATGGCAAGGTCTCGGGATCGCGCACAAAACCCATCAAAGTCGATGTTCTGAGAATGATGCGCGCACAGGGATTGTCGCTAACAATAAATTAATGACATTAACAGGATTACAACAGGTGTAGAATCTTACGCGCAGTGCAAGGATATAATAACGAAATCAGGAGTGTGTGTTTCTGTGTTGCTGGTGGTGAACAGGCCCTCGGCCTTTTCAATGTAAATGTCAGAACAGGCAACGACAAGGGTGAAAATCGAGGGAGCTGCGGTTGGTCCCTTGGGTCCCCCAGATGATGTCTGAAGATCAAAGGCTTGAACAGAAAAGTCAGCACCTGCGCGATCCACCGCATCCTCCAAGAGGCGGAGGACAATATCCGATGAAAGAAAGACGTAGTCCAGAATTTCTCTGTCGCGCTGCTCATGTCGTATACCCTTTGGAAAGACAGTAGCGGAGAGTTCGGCTTCCGCATTGACGAATCCTATTTCCCTTGCAATAACTTCCGGGTCCTCAACTAGAGGTCAGGCAATATCATGAGAGTTAGAGCGCGTCTGCACTGACCCATGTCAGCTCTTCATGCAGAAGCTTCCACGTGGGGAAATCGGCAGTTGGCATTTCCCAGAAGGATGAAATACTTTTAGGACCGGCAATCTGCACAATGACCCTGTGGAACCCCGTCCGAATAAGAGCGCCCACTCCATGGTGAGGAATGAGAACCGACTCTCCCGTCTGAAGTTGCAGCTCGATAGAGAATAGTGCAATCGTGTATGAATATAGCGGACGTGGGTATCCCCAAGGATCTTCAAGACGATCGTAACGGCGCTGCCATGGGCTAGAAGAAAGCGATTGATACAACGACTGGACTGGTGTGGCCATTTCTCACCGTTTCCATTCCGTTCCTACGGCGCATCTGGTCAGAATTGCGAGGTCGTCCCCGAAAATAGCGACATCTGCGATCTCGGCTCCATCCCAGTGGATTTCTTGAGCTAATTTGGCCGATAAGGAAGCAGAATCCTCGTCGAGGCGAATTATTCGAAGGGTTTGGGAATCCCAAACAATTGAACTTCTGTTGGCTGAGAATAGGGTCCTGGTAGAGGGGGAAAGCTTGATGGACGGTGGAAGTGGTGTCGTCATGTATGTGGTTATGAAGGAATCAACAGCGCGCTGCGGTGAAGACCTATAAAGGACGGATCAACTTCAACTCGAGTGCCATCAGCCGAACTCGGCACGCTTGGACCATCATGTCGACGGAGGGGCCAAACGGTAAACCAGGCGGATCTCTGCCGTCCATCGTTTCCCTGACAAGAAATCAACGGACTTGGTTTCTATGCCCATCTGGTACGCAATCAGGCCAACGGCGCCACCGTTGCGAGCAGCAGAATCCCGGATGGCGCACTTGTCCAAGTTTGCTCTCCAATGAAGCACGGATCTTTATGGCAATTGTCGGGACTCGCTCGGCCACAGCGGTGTATCAGACTCTCCCACCACGGGGAATCCGTCGTTAGGATGACACTGTCGATTTTAAGCGAAGACCAAAGTCGTCGTCAGACAGAGCTCCCATGCCCTCTTTCGTCTTTTTGCCGCTGGCGGCAACATTTTCCTGCTTCATAATATTTTCCCAAGGGACGCTGAGCGTTCCAATCTCGAGCGTGGACACGAGTTTGACTCAGTGGGGTCCGTCATGCGGGATTTTGGTGGATTCTTGTCTCGATGCTGCCAAGAACGCTGTACGATGCTTTCAATCTTCTTTCGTCTTCTACCCTCTAACTATCCCTTCGTTCAGAACCTCAATCAGACATGGTCGGTGCCGAGCTGTGTAATTGCTGCGACATGTTCCGGGGTACGTGATATCGGCGTCCGGCGCCCAACGCGAAGTCACATATAAACCATAGCCCAGTCAACTCTTGGCCACGATGTGTAGTGAAACGTGGCGGTGTCCTCAATTGACATACCAAGCTTCCATTGACATCCCCAATGTGCGTCTTAAGATCTTCATGCTTCTGACGAATTTTCCTCATGTTCTTCCACAAGGTCTATGCATCCATCGTCAGTTCTTGCACCTCACAGCCCACGCTCTGCCCTATGACCCTAGGTACGTTGGTATAATCGGAATATGTCTCGGCTTCTTTCTTTTCAACAGATGACTTTCTCGATTTCTATAATCACACCCTCAGCACCGCCAATTCGACTCTGGAACCATCGTTGGTTACTCTCCTAGCATTGTCGATGCCTCGCCATATAACCTGTTCTCAGCGCTTTACAGAATTTGACGGGGATATGGAACTCGGTCTTGGCATCCACGGGAGTTCGTGGTAATTGTTCAGATTGAGATACGCGGGATCTCACGAATTTTACCTAGTCCTGTGGATCCAATTGTGGTAATGCCACCATATCATACCAGAAATTCGATGCCTGGCTCCATCACAGCAGTACGCCCGTAAGTATTGATTTGCCTTATTCTGAAGCGGTGTCCCAATCATATACAGATCAATGACAGTCATTCAACTTCGAGATCCTCCTCGGAGTCGGGTAGGGTCTCGAAGTCGAGGGAACGAGTCAGCACAACAAAATCCAGAGGCTCTGCAAGCCGTTCCGCTCGTAAGACCACGAACTCAGGTCACACAACTTTGACCAGCATTGGTGGTGTCCCTGGGCCATCCCGAAGTATATTAGCTAGTGATAGCGCCACGCACCAAAGACATACATCGGCCCCCGCCAGTGCTGCTACAACTTCTATCACCACCGTTATTTTCAGTGCGTGAGTTCCGGCCTATTCACATTCCATCTCGCTTACGTAGTTCCAGGCTCCAACCCGGTGGCACCCAGTAACGCCAGCCTGGAAACGATACAGGCTCCCGGTGCAACAACCGTCCTCTCCATTCCGGCAAATACCACCGTAATTGCTCTTGGATCCCCATCCATATTTAATACCACTGTGGCCTCGACAAGAGTTGAGAGTCGTTCACAGGGTCGCATTACAGTGGTCAGTACTGCGACATCAGCCGTAACTTCGGTATTGGCCGTTACCGTTGGCCCTGGAGGTGGAGTAGTCGGATCCATCCCGACGTCCGTCTCACAACCAGGCTTTATTATTCCCACCTTCAGTTAGCGTTTTAATCTATGTATTTGATTCTACCAACTAAATTTATCGTAATCCAGATACCAACCCGCTGCCTCCACCCGGTGCAACCCAACTGTTGAGCGCGTTTCTTTTTTCCCGAGATCAACCTGCTAATCAACCCATCAGAACATTTACGGGCACCTCAGGATATTCCACTGTTATTCCAGTTCCGACTTCTACAACTACTGTTCTCATTGGTGCTCTCTTTGGCCTCGGACCATTTGTTCTGGGAGCGGGGGGGACTATAGTGGGAAGCTTGCCCCTTGGTATTTCAGAAGTCGGCGGTCTTGTGCCCGTCGCTGCACCTGGTCCGGGAGAGACGACCCTTGACACCGCATCTCCAACTCGGACCCATTCCGACGGAACAGAATCTGCGTCCCAGAGATCTTCTTCTGCATCGTCTGCTTCGTCTGCTGCCTCGTGTGTTGCCCCTACTGCGACTGGTTGCGATAATATTTGTTTCGGCCCGAGCGGTGTCCCTGATGATATGCTCCCTGACTTGGATGCTAACGATGCTCCAACTGTCTTGTCCCGCAACTTCTTTCGTAGCAGAAATCATTCAAAGAGCAGAAGGGGTGTTCGCGGTATGTCCCATCTCACAGGATGCGCAAGGCCTCACCCAATTCATATCCAGAGATCGGCGGGTGCAAAGGAGTTAAATTATCTTCTACGAGTAATGGTGAGATGGTCTCGCTTTCTCGGTTGGGCCTGGAATTCCTAATAATTTACAGCCGTTTACACCTACGAACATTCATCATCCCAGGTGTATTATGCATTTGATCCCACCGATAAGAACAGTTTCGTAGTCCGGAGAACAGTCACAACCAGTAAACCAGGCGAAGCCATAAGTGATTTTTTATGTTCATCCCACTACAGCCATCTAAATCCATGCGATCTGCAGCTGAACATGTCTTCGAATTTCAAATCTTCACGGAATTTCTAAAAGCATACATGGCGAATAATCCCAAACAGATCACTGGGTGCAACTGGTATAGATTTCCTGATCCCTCAAATTGCAGCCAGCGTGAAGTACTATATTACAGGTTGAAAAGATTCTACGAAACTGGTGTGGCGGAAAATATTGTAAACAGAATTGATAATACCGCCAACTTAGGTGCACTGATGCCTGTTTTCCATCTACGCATGAGACTCATCATTCACCAGTCTTTGCGGCTGAGTTGATCAACCAGGCAAAGCTTTATGTGTATGTGGTTCGTTTTTTGTCGGTTTCTTCCATAGGTGGACCTGTCCTTTACTATAGCATAAGCAAAAGGGTCAAGTCCGTGGGAAAAACTAATATGAACACGGGGTAAGTCGCCACAAACACCAAGATCCTGCTCATAGTTCTGACTCGAAGGCCAAAGGTTTGACCCTAACAATTTGGCGAGCACTGACAGTCGAAACGCACGTTCGAAGCTTGAAGGGTGGATTCGGGGATTCGGCAACTTTCCGAGTTGTACGCAGCACTCCATCCTCTTGTCTATCACACTGACGTCCCCTTCGAAGATCTCAATAGTAATGCGGCCTTGTTCAAGAATACGGCTCAGGATATAATCACCCTCCTTCAGAAATTCGATCTGAAGACGGGAAGTGTTACAAATCCACCCATGGCAGTTCAATTTTATCAGTATCTCCAGTCGTCCGTCGAAGATTTTGAGGCTAATGCCCAGGCGATGGGTTACGCCTTGGCAGCGGAGTACCTTAGCAGGATGGCCAAGTACAATTTAATTTGTTCGACCATTGATATAAACACCGTGCGCAACCTATCATCGATCATCCTCTATCTTTCTAGATCTTCCTGACACAAGCGCATAGGTAATGACTAATATGCTGAAGGCTAACTTCCCGCCGATCAACACCAATGCACTACTTCCTGATCAACCGCTCTGTTTCCCGAAGGGTTCCGTCGGGATTATACACTTCGACCAGCTCCAAGATGGGACATCTCCTATGATATTGAGCCGTGTTCAGGCAGACGGCGACAATATAAAAGTCGACACTAGCATTGACGATCACATCGCTGTCTTGGTGCCGTTGCCGCCTTCATGGGACAAGTGCCGGAACGTCCAAGTATGTGATATGTATCATCACTGGGATCCGCACGGAATATCGGTTTCTAATTTGGCCATCCTTAGGCGGTTATCATGAGTAAAAAAATAGCCCCCGGAGTGTCCCCGTTGTTCAATCTCGACTGTAACACGCGCGCCCTTTCACTCTCCGTTGGAGGATCTGTCTTAGGATGCGGGGTAGATTTCATGCCGTCTGGGGATAAAGTCTGGTATTGCGCGGCTTCGTCCAGCGACTTGGATGCTTGTGAGGCGCAGAGGATCCAAAGGAAGAACGACCCGAACAGGAAACTCGTCCGAACTCCGATATCTTGGCAGCCACGCAAGGGGTAGTTTGACATGTGTTCGAAAAGTTCAAACGGTCATGTGATTATAGTGTGCAGGGAAACCGTCGATGAGTTGATTTTTGCACATGTGGCACATTGTAGCTTCGTCTTCCCAAGAACCCTTCACTTACCGAAGCTGCGTGAGCTTGGTCTTTGCACTTGAGGCCTGTCGACTACGATGCTGTGATGCATACATATGCTTCTGACTCTGAACTCGTTCAAACGCCTCTTCGAGTCCCTTGGATTGAAATTCTCTATCGAGATCCCAGGTGGGAACTGGTCTTGAATGCTCCATGTGCGTGCCTGGTGGCGCCTACTCGGTTCCATGGATGCACACTAGTCGCGAGTATAATGTAACCTCCCCTCACTAGTACTGATTCCTTATCTCGTTTGGCACTCAACCTTTGTTCAATGCACCAACTGACCAGCTTTGTCGAATCGCTACTTATGAAATAGTTCTTCACAGTCGTACCCTGAGAACCTTCTCGACGAGGCGCGGAGTCGGTGTCTCGAGTGGTTGAGTCATCTTTCGATGGCAGTTAAAATTTACAATCGCTGGCATGAAGCAAATTCAAACAACAACCTTTCCGACAGAGTTCTTTACCGCCTCGTTCGAAGTGGGGCTCTCTCCCTTTCCCTTCCGATTTGCTTTCAGTCCATCTTGCTTTAGTCTGATCGCTTCAGTGCGGCGCTCGCGTGACTATCTTCAGCTCCATCTTCCTTCTTTTGAAGTTCTTCAGTGACTCTGGCTCCGAGCTCTTCCTTCGACCGCTGTGTCCACGGTCCTATCCTTATTATCCTGGGGGGGGGCTATCAAAGCGTGCACCCCATGGCACCCATCGGCACCCCACAAGATACCCTCTATCCGAACCTTTTGTTGGCTCGCAGGTACCTCGCACACTCGCTGGTTCCCTCACAAGGAGGGGGTCTTTCCAGGGAGACCACCCCAAAAGCGGTAATTGGGTCCATATGACATCAGTAAAACTACACTATTGTCTTTGACATCTTAGGTCTTTGAGACTCGTCTTTGGTGGTCTTTGTCTTGCAACGGACATCTTTAGTCTTTGGATTGGCATCTTAGGATGTCTTAGTCTTGTGGGTGACATCCTACGTCTTTGGTGAACCATCTTGTCATCTTCTCTGCATCTTCTCAACATTTTTGGTCTGCGAATATTTTTTGGGTCGAAAATAAATTCAAGACCAGTCACATACACTGAGACTGCGCAAACAGTTCGTAATGAAGTGAGCGGAGAGACATGCCAGTGAATGGTATGGATGGACACGTCAAGATCGAGAAAACATGCCGGAAAAATGCGAGGAAACGGTTTCGCAACTCGGAGGCCCTGGGAGGTGCAAAGTGCAATGGCAGATCCACATCGAGGCCAAGGTACGCAGCCATTGAGAAATGCGAGCGGGACAATTGTCAAATCTTGTGCAAGTCATTCAAACTCCACTTGATGCACGCACTTTACTAAGGATGGCGTGATTTGATACCATCAAATGGTTCGTTGCTCTCTCCCCTCACAAGCCTCACCATCTCCTCTTGCCAGCTCTTGCCTCTCCGTTGGTCCCCTCTGAACTAGGGCACTGTTTATAATTCCACAGCAATTAAAAACATGTTTATAAACCAGTATTATAAACAGGGCCATTTATAAACATGTTTATAAACCAGCACCCAAAATCCGGGTTCTAGCTCTCCCAAGGTGATTTTTCCGCTGTGCGCACGATAAGTATGGCCTGAAATGCCCCTTCAGATTTTTTTTGTTGCAGCAAGAGACTCGGAATCCAAGACTACCCTGCATTCTTGGTGATATCGGTGAAAACCATGACTTTGATGCAGTCCAATGTGCCCTGGAAGGGGTCTACAGAGTTATTTTCAAAGGGTGATTTGTCTTTTGTCTCTCTTGAATGCAACAGCTCACCGTATGGTCCATCGAAGCCCGGCATATCAGTGCAGAAGTTGCCCAGGTTTACCCAGCTGACATAATTAAAAACCGGCCATCTCGCCAGAGCCATTTAAAAACTGGTTTATAAACAGGTATTTCACTGGTTGAGCATTTCAATTTTTTCACCTTCTTTTTCAGTGAAAAATGTTGTTTATTTTTCAGACATTTTTCACTGAAAAAGAAGGTGAAAATTTTAAAACTTTTTCAGCACTTTCTCAATTCAAGGTGAAAAATTCGAAATAAAATAAGAAAGTGATGAAAATGTTTTGAAATTTTCACCTGCTTTTTCAGTGAAAAATGTGTGAAAAATAAACGACATTTTTCACTGAAAAAGAAGGTGAAAATTTTGAAATGTTCAACCAGTGTTTATAAACATGTTTATAAACCAGAGTTATAAACAGCACCCTACTCTGAGTTATAAACAGCGCCCTACTCTGAACCTCGCGCCGCCGCCAGTTCGCTGCAACACGCTGGCAAAATCGGTCATCCTTCCCCTGTCCCCCAAAGTCCGCACGCAAGTCCTTTTGCATCCCCACCAACTGTCACCTCTTCTGCGCTGCGTCGCATTTCCCGCCGCACGTGGCTCTTCCCTTCTCTTCAGCGCTGCGCCGCTTGTTCCGCCACTTGTGGCCCTTCCGTGCTGTGTCGCGTCCTTATGCCGCATGTGGCTCTCTTCCCTGTGCATGCTTGCAGTCAAAGCCGCTTGTGGAAATCCTTCTATTTTTAACTCTACCCCCCATCCAGGTCATGTTCCGTCGCCCCACGTCGCCTCTTCCATTCCAAATCCAGGGCAGAAGAATCTGTAGGCCCATCTCGTAATGGGCAAGCATTGTTCGCAATGTTCCTTTCCGACGGCCACTTATGACATGGATTATGCCTCTTTGAGGCGGAGGCTGAACCTTTAGTCCCAGCGAACGTTAGGTGAAGACCAAAAGTCCGAAATGACCATAAGGCCGAAATAGGCGCTCACACTGGTTGAGCATTTCAATTTTTTCACCTTCTTTTTCAGTGAAAAATGTCGTTTATTTTTCAGACATTTTTCACTGAAAAAGAAAGTGAAAATTTTAAAACTTTTTCAGCACTTTCTCAATTCAAGGTGAACAATTCGAAATAAAATAAGAAAGTTATGAAAATGTTTTGAAATTTTCACCTGCTTTTTCAGTGAAAAATGTGTGAAAAATAAACGACATTTTTCACTGAAAATGAAGGTGAAATTTTTGAAATGTTCAACCAGTGTCAGGCGCCTATTCGTCCATTATTGGCCAAGGATGGGGGGGCCTTAATTTCTCAAAATATTCCAGGATTCAAATTTATTTCTATAATGTAGGACCCTGTACATCATTTTGCTAAAGCTCGTCGGCCCTGCAACCCATGCTCCAACAACACTCTGAGATTTTTTTTTGAGTCGGCCCGCATATCCGCAACGGCGTGATGGGATGTGATAATGGTGATGTGATGCCGCGATGCAAGCACCGCAGTCGCTTTCATCCTTGCTTTCATCCGTCCTCCATTCCAACGCGACGCTGGCGTCCCTTCCCATTTTTCGCAGCTGCTTTCACGCTTCACGTTCCAACCCGACAATGGCCATCATTTCAAGCATGATTCGGGCTCCACGAAGTGGTGACAGGGAGGAGTGTGAGGGCCAGAGGGTCGTCGAGTGGGAGTCTGTCGATGGCTGTGGGTACGGAGTCGATAATGGAATTCAGTGAGTTGCATATGGGCACTGATTGAGCGACAAGCTGGCGAGCTCACGGCTCTGATAGGCAGTGCTGGTTATGCAGTCAACTTGTTATTAGAATACTCCAAATGAATAGAAAACCACACACCTGCTAATTCTCGGCAAACTCATGACTACATAGACGTCTAACCCTCGCATTTCGAGGTCTCCCCAAGTCAACTGTTTAACCTGTCCTTCGGGCACTACATTGTAGAACCAAGACAATCTCTCCTTCGTTATTTCGGCCTTAAGTTCGGTGCGTTTCAATTCGGTTCGCAGTTCCTCGGAAATATGGTTTTGGATGCGATCGAGCCGGAAGGGGCGAAGTACCGTTGAGCCGTCGCACCCTTGAGAGCATGACATAGGGGGGGCTCTTTGATCCGGAACCACCACCATCTCTCACTTTCCCACGCTTCCCGTTGCTAGTCGGCGGTGGGACTGGCGAGATATCGGTGGTGGGGGCGGGTAGGAGTGGGCTTTGCAGCCCGGGTTTGCACCCACGGTGACCCCCGCCATGGCGCCTAAGCCGCGACGTGAGTCGCAGGTCGCTTCAGACCACAATATTATATTGTGCCTTGCGGCACGGCCGTGAGGCCTTGGTTATTGCCAATTTGAAATACCTGTGGTGGTTGTTGGAGTGGGGCACTTCAGGTTCGTCTCACTGCCCGTATCTTGCTCGTCTTCCCGCTTGCCCCCCACTCTGGCCTGAGCTCGCTGCTGGATGCGACTTCTGGGGCCCCACTCCGTCGGTGTCCCGTGGTGCTTGCATGACATAGGCGATGACGCATAACTTCTGGTCATAAGATCTGTCGCGGCTCAACTTTGTGATTTTTGAATCTGCATCTTCGTCCTCGCCTGGCTTTCTAGTCCTATGCCGTCCTCTGAGCTCGCATCGTAAGGTGTCACTCCATATGCTGCTTTCCACTCGACGTTCATCTGGACTCCAACCCATTTTGTGAGTCGTTTGCTCGGTCGGTATCTGCTGCTGCTACGGTGCCTGGATGACGTAGGAGATGACGCACAATCTCTGGTCACAAGATCTCGCGCGGATCAAGCACGGATGGAGTTGTTTCAATTGTTTTTTTTTTTTTTTTTTTTTTTTGGAGCGTTTGGGATAACGAGATCAAAGTCTGCAGAAGCATTCTGAGTCTGTCCGCTTGTGTTGCTGGTTTTGGGCCAGTCATGCCGGTGAGTTTTGTCCAGGAGGAAATGCCGTTACGCACAAGTTTTTACCAGTGTGGGACTCTGGCCTTCGAGAATATTTATCCTATACCATTCATTGGCCACATACCCACTAAAACCCCCTCTGTGAGTGTCCAATCATCCGGCAGAGCGTCCTCATCCATAAGCAGACCACTCCAGGTGTTCAGCACCATGTCTTTCTTCAATGCGAGTGGGCCAAATTTAACTTTGTTCGTGAGAATGCGGTCGCGTCGTAAGGCCGAATTCACGGCGGTAAGCCATCGGTTGTGGATGCTTGCTGGACTCTGGGTTGCACCTTGATTTTTCATGACACGATTCACGCGGAGGTTACAAATGAGATGCCAACCCACTGATACTAAGATTGCAAACAGTCTCCCTTTTTCAGGTAACGCACGGCCCCTCGGAGACCTAAATTTCACCAGGTTGCAGCCCAAGATCAATCCCCAGTTCAGGGTTGGCCAAGTATCATATTTTTTCAACCATAGCTGTTTCGAGAGGGCCCAAATTAACTTCTGTTCCAGTGAGTTGCACTCTAGTGCAATGTGCTCTAAGCTCTCGATCGCGTCGCACACCTGGCAGGTCCCATTTCGCTCCAGGTGCTCAACATGGGACCAGAAACTTCCCACTCTGAAGGTGTTATGAATACATTTCCAGTAAAACTCCCGTGAGCGTCGTTGCAGAGTGGTGGATCGTATCGATTTCCAAATCATTGAATCAGATGGTGTATAGCTGCATATCTCGTCTACAGCGCATCGAATATGGTCGAGATTCACAAAAGTGAATTTTCGGTAAGGTTTCGCCCGTAGGGAGCATATAATATTTGTGAACACTCTTTGAGATCCCCGGGACAACATCATTCCCGGGTTTTCAAACATTAGGTCTACCCCAGTGTCTATCTCGACTGGATGTACTATTTCTTGGAATAAAATCTTGGCTGGATTTTCGGATACCTTCTTGAATTGAGTTTTCGCAACTCTCTCATTCAACATGGCCACAACAGCCTTCAAAACTCGGAAGTTAGCGTCCAGGAGGTCATTCTCGTAATGTTTCCTCTCCTTCACCAAGACTCGTGCTAAGTATTCGGATGAGGTGCAGATGAGAAGGGGAATGTTTCGCTCGCTGTTCTGCAATATCAGCAGCAGGCTGCCCAAGAGTGCAGTTGAAAATGTCAACGGAGTTTCGGCCCTATCAAACGTGAGGGACAGTTTCATACTGGCCCACCGTAAAGGGTTCTCTTTCGAGGCCCACCCCTTCCCCATAGCCTTAACGGCACCCATGGGGCTGTAAACCCTTTTTTTATATATGCATGGGCTTGACAGTCGGGAAGGGTCAGCAGGAATCAACTTAAGCCTGCATCGCATTTCAGAGATGCAGACCGACAGAGGATTTAGTACTCTCCAGCCATGTGGGGCTACTAACCATCACATGCCACGGCCCGCCACCCACCGACTCTAGGGCAGTTTCCCGTTGCCTTCCTGGTTGCTTCGTTTGAGGACTGGCACCTCGTACAGATCCGCATCCATGAAGACTCTCTGTCTCGCCGCACGCGCTACCGCCATGCGACTAACCACCTTGCACAAAGTGCCGGGCGCAGGGTGTCCTGAGACCTGCCGGTCCATTCGGATGGTTTTGATAAGCAGTCCCCTGACTTATTTTCGCCTATCCCACAAGGGGACCCTGCCGGGATTTGGCTAACAGCAGTTTTTACGTCATACTTGGGACGTGCTCTGCTCGGGCAGTCAAAGCATAGTTTAAGCGTCTTCCCGGACGTGGAGCGTGGCACAGACCAACATTGCTCCCCCAGATATGAGCCAGAGGGGACTCCATTATGGATAATGCAAGTGGTCCACCATAGCCAGGCAGCGGGTCCACTATTTGAGGCATCGGGTCCACCATTTTTTCAGGCTATCAATGTCTGGGCGGTCTCGATGCATTTCCCAGGGTGTACACAATCAAGTTCATTTCGATCTCTGTTGCAAGATGGGCATCCACAGTTTTTACGGGCAATGCCACTACTAGGGTTGATTGTGTGTGGCCTTCTTGCCACCGTAGTTTTCCTCGTAGCTATTATGAGGGCGTCTTTAACCGTCCGAACCTCATGTTGGTTTCTGAGGCAAATTGCTGCATCTCGAAGGCAGGTATTTTTATAAGGTGGTTGGCGGATAGCAGGGTGCTTCCATATCGGCATCTCCAGTTGGACATCACGGTCAATTGAGAGTGCTGTAAATTTGAGGTTGAACTCCTGGGCTACAGATATCATACCCTTCAGGTCGTCAGGTATCCTGTCTGACCTGGGGATGGGGAAATGAATGTCGTTTAAAAAGATATTGAGGATTTGACCTGGCCTGATATTTAGGTAGCTAGTCTCCAGGTATTTTCTGAGAATGAAGTCAACAAAATAGCACCACGATGGTCGGTCGTCTCCTTGGATGAGGTAGCATTGAAGATTCCAAAGATGAATTGCTTTGTTCCGAGAGGAGATATCCAGAATTCCTTTCCCTCCTTGATCAACTGGGAGGATCATTGTCTCTAGTGATACTCTGGCTGTTTTTCTGTCCCACAAGAAGGACCGTATCAATTTTTCAAGTGTGTCCTCAATGTCCTTTGGCATCCCTTGAACTCGGGTCAGGTATTGTGTTCGACCTCCAATTACCATACTAATGATGTGACGCTTCCCTTCCAGAGTCGGGTGTGTTGCTTGCCAGTGCATGAGATCGGTATTAATTTTTTCTAGGACAGAAGGCCATGGTGTGGTATAAGGGATGTTATTGCCGATCCATGCACCTAGCATGCGGCAGCTCTTGCCATCAGGCACAATTTTAATAGTTGGGTCGATGTTACCAATGGGGGAGTGACTGTTGATTCGTCTTTCTCCTATGACTTTCTGCCGATAGGAGGACCTCCCAAAAGGAAGGAGCACTGTTTTATGCTCATTGAATTTTGCAGTGGATGCAGCACACCAGAGGCGTAGAATGCTCCACAGAGTCTCCTTGGAGTCAGTGGATTTCAGGTAGATTGTGGTGTCATCAGCGAAAAGTGATACCACTAAAGTCTTATTTGTTCCAGGAATGACTACTCCCTCAAGATCAGATTTCCGCAGTAGGCATGCAAGCGGTTCAATAGCCAGATTGAATAATAAGCAGGATAGGGGGTCCCCTTGCCTCACACCCCTGGTAACAACATATGGATCACTGAGTTCACCATTGATCATCACTATAGTTTTGGCTGAGTTGAACTTTTTCGTCGACCATGGATTCCCGGGCGCTCGTATACACCATGACTTGATACCTTAAAAGCTATTCCCTTCATGGCACTTGAATTTGCCATACCCCCCCAAACCTGTGACGGCGGTCCTTAAACACACCTTAATATGCCTGTACACCCAAACGAAGCCGAATTTAATACCGTAGGCCCTCCTGGATCACGGGAGGGTTCCGGGGAAGTGGGATCTCCCTCTCGCGAGTGCTTGCTGGCTGCGAGTTCAGAATGCGAAATCAGCAGGAGTCAGGGTACCCAGGGGTCTATCCCTGGCTACCACACAAGTGGCCCCTTCTGTAACGGTTCTGTTGCTCTGACTGTTGCAGATCCAAGCGAAGAGCAGCGGGTCAATACCTTCCCCAGTATTCGTACTTCGACTGGGCATTTGCCTCCTAGCAGGGGGGTATTTCTCCAGCCGGAGATGCTTCAACCTACAAATATTGTTGAAGGTATGGACTAACGGTCTGATGTACATATGGGCGATGTCGAGGTGGTGAACGGTCCGAGTTTAAACAATTTTAACACAGAAGCGAATTCAACTAACAACACGGACTCTGACATATGTATATCAGACAATTCAACGAATCAACATTCGCAACCTAGCGCCTCAGATAGCACACCTCAGAATCCTGAGATTCCCACCTGGGAAAATGACAATATAGATATACGACAGAGACACAAACCTCCGCGTGTCCTGAAGTCGGGAAAATTCACACGTGCAAATTTAACGATAAAGTTGTATGTACTCGTCACTCTCTCAAGCACAGAATCTGAATATGCTGCACTAACCCATGCATCCAAATCTCCTATGGCTTAGGAAACTTCTCACCGAGCTTTCCATCCCAATTTCTGGCTCAACAATTCTCTTCTGTGATAATCAATCAGCCATCATTTTGACCAAGACCAAGGACAGTGCTTTCCACGCTCGCACAAAACACATTGGCAATCACTTCCACTTCATCCGCCAGACTGTTGCCAATGGCGATGCGACCGTTGTAGTGGGGTGATCAGGTCGGCCATGTAGTATCCCGATGTGGTAGCTTAGTCATTATTCATCCCTTCCTGTCTGCTACCGCCGTGTCTGCTCTTTGAGGCTGCCAGCCCTGGCGTCTCCACCATCCCATATTGCAACACCAATGACATGATTGCCGACATCTTCACCAAGTCACTTTCATGTCCAAATGTCACGCATTTTCGCGAACTACTCGGAATTCTCAAGTACCCCGCTTTAGCGTGAGGGGGAGTGTTGAGATTCATGCAATCAGCAGAGGAAATAATGAATACACCTTGGTTTGTGATGTACATATTTATTTCCAAAGTTTCTGGAGAGCTATTAAATACCAATCATGGACTCTCACGCCTCAGTTTTGCCCATGCATTGCTGAGACTTTCCATTCAATTAGAGTCCTACACTAAATCTCATGCTGGTTGCTTTCCAAATCTTTACAGACAATGGCTTTTGAAACCCGATACGAAGGATATGCGCGATGACTAAGCACGATACGCTGAAGACTAAGCAGTCCAAAAGGGAAGATACCTCCATACCTCGAGAACGAGGGTAGGTGGACAGCTTGGAATTAAATGGGGGGTAGTTACATATCCTATCTATCATCCCCCAACAATAGGAGAAATTTTGAGTTGACATATTTTACAGTCCAGCTTGGTAAATAAGATCCTGACCCAATCAGACCCTCGCAGTAACCAACAGACTTCAACAAGCGAGGTACGAGCTTCAAGTTGAAGTGTCTGTCTATGAGAGACTAACAAGAGCTGGCCTTAACGACCGAGTTTTGATGGTACATGCTGAATGCGCAACTCGAGTTTGAGCTATATTCACGGATCAGCATCGAGGTGACTCTGAATGGTACAAAGAGCAGACCCCGTTCCAGACATTCTGGGCAGGTTGGAGCAAGACCATGACTGAAACTCCCGATGTGTTCCAGCGTGCACGAGTACTCAGCCAAGCATGATTTGCAGCAAACACGATGCATGTTGCCATGTAACTGGACGTTACGAACTTCCTTTCTTGGTAACCTGCACATTCCCATGCTGGCTTTGTGTTCGTGGCTGGCACTGCAGAGCGAGTTTGGCTGTACTATTAGGTTCACATGTCATAGTATTAGTCATCATCTCGGGTTTTCTTCCTGCTTCCACCCTCCTGCTACGAGCCCCATTAGCTCATCTCCTCTGGCCCAGAGACCCTGAGGTGTCTCCAGCATGCTGTATCCTTCACACTGTCTTCGGGGCCATCAGTAAAACTACACATTTGTCTTTGGCATCTTGGGCAAGATATGAAAGACGTGGAAGATGGATTTTATGTCAAGATGCATGTCTTGGCCAAAGCTTACCACATTTTCTTGGACAAGACACGGTGTCTTTGGCAAGACTCCTAAGGCACAAAAAATCTCCCCAAAGACAGCCTCTAAGATGCTCTCAGACAGTTCAAGACACTGTGAAAGATACATAATGGGGTTGCATTGCATTTATATATTACAATTAAAATATGCTACATGCAGCACAGGTAAACAACAACCCTCAGGAGCATGATACAGGGTGCGTGGTGCATATCGGAAGGTCAGGGACACATCGGGAGGCAGAATGTCCAATGGGGTGCTATGACCGACGTGCTAGATCATATAGTGTTAGCAGTTGCATGCATACAATCCACTCACCATGTAATCCTGGCCGTACCGGTGATAAGGTGTGTTTCCATATACACGTGAAAATCGCATTTTTGCGGGCTTTCGCATAGCCTACATCTCTAATTCAGACACAATCACTAGAGTACACACTCTGCCCTGGAGTGGTGAACTTAGCCATAGACCGCTGTAAGCCTGCAGGCACTATGTGTTTATAGAGCTATGACAATACCTTCATAATGGGGTCAGATTAGTTTTGTAGACCTACTGTGGGGCACATATTTACTATGTGTGCATGAGGTGATCAAAGGGATTTGGCAGGAGGCAACCTGCCAAGTGAGAGATTGCGAGTTCAGATGATTCATAGGATTTGTGGACCGTGGGAAAGCATGGTTCAAGTTCAGCAGGTTGATTACATAATCGCTCCCACGGTTTGATAACTTGTGTCCCCTGATACAGTTCCAGGGGAAGGAAGTGAAAACTATGGAAGTTGCTTCCCACAGAACAAGAGAAATGGCAGAGACAGAAAGACTTGACTGAAGTTCTAGGGAAGGCTTGTATGGGGATGTCTGTGGCTGTGCAGCATCCGCGGGTCGGTTCTGGAAGGCATGGCACTCTTAATATCCCAGTCCCGCAGGAGGGTGCTGGATGATATGAGCAAGTGTTAGATATGAAAAGAAATAAGTGTGGGAAGCTAAAACTAGCTATGGGAAGCTATAGTTGAACTATGGTGGACCTACCCGTGAGAGGATGAATGACTAATAGGAGATGCCATTTCGGCAGGAGGGAAACTTATCGCTACCCACGGAAAGGGGTCTAACCAACCCATGTACCTGAAGATCATTCAACCAACAATTTGGCTTGCCTAGAGATAATATTGAGAACAACGGGTCAGTTGGAGGGGACCTACCCACAGGACTTATAGTTGTCAGGGGAGGTTGCTCTAATAAACCACTGACCGACCGAGGCATCGGGGGAAGCTTCCCGTGTTGCTAATTTGATTGATATCAATTATTTCTTATCTCTGTTTAGTTGTTGTAAAGTGTATAAAAAGGTGTAGTCTACTTCGTTTGTAGGGCAGCAGACCTCACCCCCAAAGTATCGGGCTCTGAGTAGCTGCTGGATTAGAGACAGATTTAATAAAAAGAACTTGTTAAGCTTGAATAGTGATAGCCTTGGGATTGACTTGAGCATTTCAGACAAGGCATTTATGGAAAGAGTCTTGCTCCCCACAGAAGTGCTCTAAGATTTGTAGCCAGCGGTTCGGACCTTAAGTGCTCTATAGATATCTGCGGGTCCACTCTCGTACACCATAGATTAGAAGCAGCACAGTTGCATTTCAACTCCTGGGAGCAGGAGTTTGGAGTTCTGTCTTGCCTGGTTCTTTTATTATTATATAAAAAGCCAGTGTCGTGTGCTCATAGCTGTTCTCCCTGGTAGCTTTAAGCTCGGGGTCAGTTTACACTTGCTGTCCTTAGTTAGCCGTAGGCCCAGGTCGCTCAGTTCGAAATACACATACCTACCCTTGGAGCTGTAGAGCTCAGGAAGGTTGTGGGTCTGTTCTCGAAGCCACCCACCACTCCTTTTGGATTTTGGTTTAAAAAGATGGAAAAAGACTAGAAAAACTCTTGCACAAAAGTGCATCTCACTGGTTGAAGGTTTCAAGTTTTTGAGTGAAAAAACTGGTGAAAAATATTTAGAATTTTGCAGAAGTTTTTCGCCGAAAAAACAGGTGAAAAACTTAAAAGTTTTTCAGGACCTTTTCAACTTGGAATCACTGTGAAAAATGAGAAATAAAATTCATGGTTTCTTTTCAAAGAATTTCACCACTAATATTTCGGATATTACAGAACTTTTTTGCCGAAAAAGCAGGTGAAAAATTTAAAAGTTTTTCAGGACCTTTTTGACTTGGAATCACAATGAAAAATGAGAAACAAAATTCATAATTTCTTTTGAAAGAATTTCACCACTAATATTTTCGATGTTACAGAACTTTTTCGCCTAAAAACGGGTGAAAAATTTAAAAGTTTTTCAGGACTTTTTGCACTTGGAATCACCATGGAAAATGAGAAACAAAATTCATAGTTTCTTTTGAAAGAATTTCACCACTATAGCTTCAGCGGAATTTAAATACTTGTGGAAACAGCCATTTTAGGCTATTTTGAGTCCGGATTTTGAATCCATGGCCCCGCAGTGAGTGGCAAGGAGGGTTTTTGTGGTTATTTGGATCACTATGATCCATACGCACCTATGGTGACCCTCCAATCGAAAATCCATCCAACAATGGCTTCAGCGGAATTTAAATACCTGTTTGAGGCCCATTTCTGCCTGCAATTCGGATTTTGACTCTGTGGCCCCACGGTGAGTGGCAAGGATGGTTTTTGTGGTCAATTGGGTGACTATGATCAATATGCACCTCTGGTGACCCTTAAATCGAAAATCCATCCAACAATGGCCTCAGCAGAATTTAAATACTTGTGGAAACAGCCATTTTAGCCTATTTTGAGTCCGGATTTTGAATCCATGGCACCGCACCGGGTGGCAGGTGCCACTTGTCTACTCCAAACGATTCAGGGAATTCATTGGCACCCACAGTGCACTTGACCTCGAAAATCCACCCAAAACTGCACTCGGTGGAAATTAAATACTCTCCCACACCGATGTTTCTATGGCAAGTTCAGATTGGCAATCCATGGACTTGCACTGGGTGGCAGAGGAAGGATAGCACCTCAAATCACGTATTTGGATCCCTTTTTACCCAACACAAGCTTCAGATCCTCAATCTGTCTCCAGCTGCACTCGGCAGCAATTAAATTTCCACTCCAACAGGTGTTTTAGGTGAATTACACCTCGGATTCTAAATCCATGGGGCTATGTTGGGGGGCAGGTGCCGATTGGCTATATCAGGAGTTGTAGGGGATCTATGGACACCCACCATGCACTTGAACTCGAGAATCCATCTATAACTACACTTGGCACAAATTAAATACATTTTCAGACTACTGTTTCTATAGCAAGTTTGGATTGAAAATCCATGGCCTTGCACTGAGTGGCAAAGGAAACAGGGCACTTCAAATCGTGTATTTGGATACCTGCACAGCCACTATATGCTTCAGATCCCCAATCCATCTCCAGCTGCCCTTGGCAGGAGTTAAATTTCCGCTCTGGCAGGTGTTTTTTTGGGGGATTTGGACCAGGGTTGTACTGAATGGCAGGTGCGACTGGTTTAGTCCAGGCAACGCAGGGGCTTGATCTTCATGGACACTGCACTTGATCTCGGAAATCCACCCACAACTGCACTTGGTGGAGATTAAGGGAGACCCAGCTTCCCCAATTCTCTGGAACATCTAAGCATCTTCCGTGCGGACTTATCAATGATGCCTGACTTTGAAGATGTATTCCTTGCCGGTGTCCAAATCTCTCTGCTGGCTCAGGCGGTGATACGGCTCGGCCAGAACCAGCCTTGGAATCACGCATTTTGTGATTTCCAGCATTATTCTGGAATCCCTTGCTCGGTGACATACAATTAGGGTCAGAGTCAAGCTCTGTGCTGCTGATCGTGTGTTAATGATGTCGAGAGGATTTAACCTTTCAACTATGGTGCAACTAAGGCTTGGTTCTTACCAACTGGGAACCAGCAAAGAAATATTGATGTTCTCCCGTCCCAATGAGCCTTGCCCAGTGATCCATGGAAGAACTATTATGGAAATATAATATGAACAGTTTCTGATATCTTAGTGGACCCTCCAATGGAAAACCAAAGCAGAGAGATGCGTAGTGTATTTTATGGACGAAAGGAGTGAATTCAGGACTCCAGGACCATATCACATGCGGCAGGGAGTGCATATCCAGACTTATGGTTTCTGTGATCCTTTGATTGTGTGACTCCTCGACATTTAGCTTCAACCCCTCTGTGTATCACAGACACTACACTGACTCCTCCCTGGCCCAATCTGCCAACTCACTGCTTTGAGTTGCGGCAGGTCATAATCCCAACCTCCCCCGCCACTTCACAAGTGCCGTACCTGGATTTTTGTCAATATCACAACAAATGGTATCATTATAGTGGTCTAGTTCACATTTGAGGCTTGATTCACGGTAATCATTGTACTCATCCTCCTCAGAGTCTGACTTCTGATTCAGGGGCAGCAAGAAATCAAATATATACCACAGGAAAGGGATGGGAAGCAAGTAGGGAGCTGGGGTTTTGGCCTTGTATCACAAAATGAATGGCCAGTCTCCCTGTCAATATCTGAAGATGATCCAGCACAGATCCCTGAACATTATTTCACATATCTCATTCTGATCTTGAGGGGAAAATATTTTGAGTTTTGCACCATTGTTTACGCCAAAAAATCAGTATGAAACACTGATTGAACATTTCAAAATTTTCACCTTCTTTTTCAGTCAAAAATGTCGTTTATTTTTCACACATTTTTCACTGAAAAAGCAGGTGAAAATTTCAAAACATTTTCATCACTTTCTTATTTTATTTCGAATTTTTCACCTTGAATTGAGAAAGTGCTGAAAAAGTTTTAAAATTTTCACCTTCTTTTTCAGTGAAAAATGTCTGAAAAATAAACAACATTTTTCACTGAAAAAGAAGGTGAAAAAATTGAAATGCTCAACCAGTGAAATGAGGTTTCTTTTGCCATCTTTTTTTAGTGAAAAATAAGAAATAAATGACTCTGAAAAATGTTGAAAAAAGTGCTATCTGCTTTTCTAATTTTTTACCATCTTTCATCAAACTTTTTTCAGACATTTGATTGTATTTTTGTAGGTGGAACCTGTGGTGAAAAACTTGAAAGTTCAGGTTTCAAGTTTTTCACCACAGTTTCTGCCTGCAAATGTGTATGAATTAGTGGTGAAACTTTTTTAAAAGAAACTAAGAAATTTATTTCACATTTTTCACGGTGATTCCAAGTCGAAAATGTCCTGAAAAAGTTTTAAGTTTTTCACCTGTTTTTTCGGCGAAAAACTTCTGCAAAATTCTAAATATTTTTCACCAGTTTTTTCACTCAAAAACTTGAAACCTTCAACCAGTGTCTCATTTTTAAGATTTGATTGCTCTCTCACAAGACTCTTTTGAATTGTGCATACTTTCTTGAAGGGCAAGTAAAACTCCCCTACTGTCCCCCGAGTAAATACAACCTACGGGTAGCATCTCTTTATTTAAGTTCCCTCCCCTGGGACTTATTTTTAGGGTGTCATCACAAGATTTTGAGACTTTTGAGATTTAGTTGAGTTAGGTTGAGTGTTGAGTTGGTTGAGTTTCTTGGGTTCGCTCAGACTCGCTCTCACATTTTATGAGCTCACTATTTTTGATTTCACAGCTGCACCGGAGTGCACCGTTTCACCGGCTGCATGTGTGGCTTGGTTATGAAGAAACTGATGTTCAGTTCACCTGGATCGGAGCTCACGCAGCAATCTCGTAAACATTTGGAGTATGTGCGAATCTGAATGAGCGGGTTAGAGCACCTAATCACAGAGACAAAAGTGGACATACACTGTGGTTCATGTACTTGCAATGCGGACAATCTAAGGTGTGCTGCAAAGAAAATTTAATCAATAGATATGCAGTACACACGAGGGTTGAACGTACTGTGAGTGCATGCAGATATGGGCAAGCCAGTGTGCTGGATATGATGCCACTCAAGTACGGCCGGGAGGTACTCCGCGGGGATCGCAGTCTTGAGGCTCGTCGCACCGGCAGAGAGCACGAGCATGGGGGACACGCCTGGGACGTGCGCAACGAGGCCGAAGACGAGCTTGTTGGTGAAGACATTTTGAGCGATGGAATGAAGAGCGCGCCGCCGAGTTTGTCCATGAAAATGGGGATGGAGGTTCCAATGGCGACATCATTGACGTCAAGGACGGTCTGCGCGGCGAGGACGGATTGCTGCAGGCCGAACCCAACCCCCAAACCAAACACGATCTGGTACCCGATCCAGTGCACATGGCCCGTACTTGGGGTAAGCGTTGACAGGAGCCCAGCGCCGACTGACATAAGAACGGTTGACAGCAGAATAAACGGGGTATAGTACCCGAGTATCGTGATGACCGAACCCGCGAGCAGTGAGGAGACCACAACCGAGAGAATCATGGGCAAATTGTCGATTCCAGATTTGACAGCGGAGACACCCCTGACTGCTTGGAACCAGATCGGTAACTGTGGTGTGTCTCAGAAAGTACGAATGTAGGAAGGTCGAAATGGGACTCACATAGAAGACAATGATAAAGTACGAAGAGCCGAGACAGAATGAGAAGAAAGCACCTGCCCATATGCTTCGGGTTTTGAAGATGCGCGGGGGAACTGTTGCATCCTTGACGGAGCTCTGAACAGTGAGGAAGCAGATGATAAGGATTCCGAAGAGAAGAAAGAGAGCGATTATCCGGCCATTTTTCCACTCGTATTTAGATCCTCCCCACTGCAAGGCAAGGAGCAAACAAACAATGGCAGGGAGTGTTCCCCAGGGATCGAACTGGTTGATGCGCTGCTCCCTTATCGCCATGATCGGTGCCTCATGTTCAGCACTTTTTGGCATCTTGAAAAAGAAGGTCATAACCAGCAGTGTTACAGCGCCGATTGGTAGATTGATGTAGAAGCACCTGAGGGCAAAGGCTCAGCACGAAGAAAAGAGAGCAAGAAAGATAAATACCATCTCCAAGTGACTTTGTCCGTCAAAATGCCTCCCATGAGAGGTCCCGCAACACCCGCTATACCATACATTGCTCTCAGCCCCGTAAACAGCGGGCGTTTGGCCAATGGCACGGCATGTGCTGAAAAAAGTTTTGAGCACAAAGATGTTACGTCTCAAGTTTTCTTACCGACAATGATCAGAGCACCGGAAAAAATGCCAGCGGTCCCTAACCCGGCTATGGCGCGTCCCACAATCAAAGCCTTCGAGTTCGGTGCGGCACCGCAGAGAGCGGAACCTATCTCGAAGACCGAAATCGCTGCAATGTATACCTTGGTAGGACTTAGCAGTCCAATCAAAGCCGAAGAAAAAAAACGAGGCTTACCCATTTGACAGGGAAAACAGTATAGAACTTCCAAACAAGAGTTGTGTCGAAGCAGAGGCCTGGACAAGAATGAGCCCTGCAGCAGAAGATAACAGAAGGAGATTTACACACCAGGAGATAACTAGGTATGGAAATGATCTGTAACTTAATCTTAAGTATAGACAAAACAGAAGGCAACATACGCGCTACCATACTGGGGAGCGTATGAGCCCTCAAACTCATGGACGGGTAGAAACATGAACTCACCCAACCGACATCGGCGAGCGACTTCAACTGGTCGGTTATCTTGGGGATTGCGGTTGCGATAATCTCTGCAATCGATGATCAGCACATCGATTGTCGGAGGCAATCATTTGCCACGTACGGTATTATCCTGGGGGCGGGGAAAAGGAGAGGAGGGACAGCGTGGGTGGGTGGACGCGAGGGATGAATGTCTGTTAATGCCAGCAAAATATTCGATAGACACGCACAAGTGCGACCAGGAAAACTGAAAGGCAAAGGGAAATCATGAGGAGGCCCAACTTCAACCCATGGGGATAGTCGTTCTCGATTCCCGGAGCTTTCTCTTTTTCATCGGTGGCGTAGGCATTGAGGGTCTCCCCTTCATTATTCGAGGTGGAATGAAGAGACATGGAGTCTGCACGCGGTCCCGATTACTTACCATGCTCGCTCCACCTCATAATGACACCACTTTTCATGCCATTGATTGATCCTGAATCGCCGGGAGTTCGAAGCTCGGATTTTGGTCAGGTACGTCTTCATTATATAATGGGATCGAACGAAACTACGTAACTATTTGATTTAGAAACAGGATCCGTGAGAGCTGAGTATATACAAAGCACCTACATTACATAGATTCTGGAACCCGGTACATTCAAATCAAACACGGTAGATCCCATCAATGTGCCGCTCTTTGAATCAAAGGCGGCACTTGCCATTTGGGAATGTACCGTGTGTCGGTAAAGCCTCCTTTTGGACTCCAGGGGACACGTGTCAGACCCGTTTTCCTTCTCTTCTCTTCTCACACCACTCCTCACCGAGGATGTACAAGACCCGGCCGGCACACACATAGAGGAGCACGGCACATTTAGTTCAGAGGCGGCACATTCAGATCAATGTGCCGCCTTTGAACCAGAGACAGCACTTTCCTTTTTCGGGATGTTTTGCTCTTGGCAGGCACAGCCTGCGACGTGTCCGTTCCTCTTTCTCTTACCACCACCCCCCCCCCCCCCCCCCCCGCCCACACCGCCCCGCCGACGCGTCAACGACGCCCTTCTTGGCAAAGGATCATTGACTAGTGGTTGAATATTTGTCTCCTGTTATACAGGCGGGGGATTCTCTGGTATGTCCGACCTCCAGAGTTCACGTCAATCACTAAGAAGCTTGGAATGGTGTCGATGAATGGGCAGGGCCCAGTCTGGCAAGGAGAACGACTGGTAGAGGGCCGAGGCGAGTGAGTGGATGGATACAGCAAGACAGTGGTAAGTGAATTATTCTGATTTAGCAATACTCATGATGACTCCTGGAGTATGAGCATGTTCCAGGCATAGGTAAGGATTTGCTGTTGTGCCCAGATAGCGGATTCTAGATCTCACCTGCTGCCCTTGGGAATCGGCTCGAGAAGATGGGAGTTTGCATCCCCATTTCCATATCTCGCGCGGATTGTGGTGTTTGCATTCACATCCGACTCGTGGCATTCGCATCCGCTATGCGATTCAGAGCGTGCATTGATCCAGCGGAGGAGTTGTCCTCCTCCAGGTAAAACCGGCGCGCTGCGCTTCACACGCGATGCATAGCATGGGCAGAGGTGCGGGCGCCAGTGTGGTGTTGGGTATGACTTGTATTTTTATTCTACCATTAGCAAGTTCGTACCTATGGTGTATTTAGTTTATGGATTGAATATCTGCAACATCCATGCTTGGCTGAGGTATTCTTTGCATCGAAGGCTATTAGGGACAGTCAGAGTAGCGGTATTGAAAAATATCGTACACCAGGGCCAGCTGGACCGTGGGAATGTGCTGGCTTTGACTTCAAACACGGCACATAAATTGGTGAATGTGCTGGGTTTCAGTGAATGTGCCGCCTCTGAACTGAATGTGCTGTGCTCTCGAATGTGTGTGCCGGCCGGGTCTCGTCCATCCCGCTCCTCACCTCAGCGCGCCGCCGTACGCTTCGTTTATTCATGCTGCAAATACAAGTTCTAACGACGTTTCAGACGCACCTGTGCAACTCGCCCAGCCCGGGTTGGACATTCTTTGACCCCTAGTACTTCTCTTAGATTCCTGCTGCAATTACATTCTAACCAAATTTTAGACGCACCTGTACAACCCGTGCAGCCCGAGTCAAGCAACCCTTTGACCACAACACAATCGGAAGAGCCGCCGATCCCCTTCAATTGTGTTCAACCTCCAGTTAACCCTGGACACTGGTTGAACATTTCAAGTTTTGCACTGAAAATTTTGGTGAAAAATGTTTTGAATTTTACAATAATTTTTCGCCAAAAAAGTAGGTGAAAAACTTGAAACATTTTGGTGACCTTTTTGAACCTTGTGAAAAATTTCTGAAAAAGTGCTGAAAAAGTTTTGAAGTTCAAAAAATTCATGAAGAAGGTACAAGTTTTTCACTTAGTTTTTCACTGAAAAATTGCTGTAAAATTCAAAACATTTTTCACTAGTTTTTCCACCAAAAAACTTGAAATGTTCAACCAGTGGGATTTTGTTTCGACTTCGACTCGCTCCTGGCTAGTCTCGAGAACCCAAACCTCTCATTTTTTGCACCGGAGACTACTTCTAGCTCACAGCTCTCGACATTTGATCCCACTATCGACCCCGCCGTCTTCGGCTTACCAGGGGGGAGTTTAAACACGCCGATGCCTTCGAGTTTTAGTATGCCTACCACAGATCCCCTCGACGAATTTATGGCTATGTGCGGGTTTTCGGGTATTTCGCCTGACACCACTGCTTCCAACTTCGCTTCGGGTGCGCCATTCAACGACGAATTACTCTCGCTGCTTCCACCTCCCCTGGAGTCTCTGCCTGATTTGGTGGCGCCGCCATCTCTCTCTGTCGAACACCCATCAGAACCTGTCCAGAGGTCACGCCGCATTCGACAAGAGGTGGATGAGGCAAACATCATCCATTCAACGCGAACCCGGGCTCCGACCACGCGCAAGCGCATCGCAGACGAGGAAGTGTCGGATCGGCCCCAGAAAAAAGGGAAGAGTAAGCAAGGTATTTTTGTACTCATTATATGGTTCTGTTCTCCTCAATGGATCTTTAGCGACACAAGGTTGAACAGGCGGGCAATGGAAGGATTTTTTTTTTTACTCTGGATCTTGAATTGAATAGCGTGAAAATTGGTGTATCTGCCTCGAATAATTATCTAAAGAGCCACTCCTCTCTTTGTCGCCAGCTCTTGCGATGGCGAGAAAATTTTCAAAGTGAGGGCCCTGTTATTTGCTTGCTCTAAATAACATGTTGCAGATTACATACCTCGCGCATGAGTCTCAGCGACGACGTTGAGTTGGAGGAACTTGTCATGACAAAGGACGACCTCTCCGGTGCCGATATCAAGGCAGTATGTACCGAGGCCGGCCTACTCGCTCTTCGTGAGCGCCACGTGCGGGACAACAAGGCCGACTTCACATCTGCAAGAGAGAAGGTGCGCATGCCACAATTGTTTTCTTTCTTCTTGTACTCAACTTTCCTTTCAATCCAGGTTCTGTTTAGGAAGAACGAGGGTACGCCTGAATGCCTCTATTTGTGGTCAACATCGTCGTTGCTCGTCGTAATTTTCACTGTCTGACATCAAATCATGAGCAATCATCGTGCTCCTATTTCGTCTTTTGTGGCTCTCTTCTTTCTTATTCCGCACCAACCAAACCAACCACATTCACGTCTCTTTTCACGTCTAACGACTCGCTCCATCCAATGGTATCCAACACCCTGTCCAATTTTCCGGGTCCTGATGGCAGCTGCCCTCATCGTGAACATTGTGTGCCGCTCGTCGTCAGTCGTTTCGCAGGTTACTCCAGGACCCCTTGAGCTGGAACCCAACCGAATACGTGGGCGAGATAACCCAGGGTACGCAGTTGGTGGCAAGACTTTGGGTTCCCGTGTGGGGTGAGAGTACGGCTGTTTCTGGTGTTTTCTTCGTCATCCCACGTTGTAGAGTCTGCCCAATATCAAGTGAACCAGCAAATTCTCCGCATACAATTCGCTGCATCTCGTACGAAATTCCTTCTGCCCTCCTCACCGTCTAGTGAATGTCTGCACCCACTCGTCTGATGAGTCCTTAATTGTGTGATTCTCCCGCAATAACCGCCTTCCCGTGTACTTCTCTTGTGTGAAAAATCAGTTCTAAATTTTCTTTGTGAATTTGTGTTCGAGGGTATAAAACATGCCCACCTTCCACTGTGTCCCCTCATGGCTCATCCGAGTCGACAACCTCGCGCACCCGGCCCTCCGGGAGCCGTTAATCGACTCCCCACATCTGAAGGCATGGGTCATTTCGATAATGGACATTGAGCTAACTATCGACCAGGCAATGAACCAGATAATCCCGCAGGCCGTTATGCGGTCCGAGGTCGAAATGCTACGAGGGGTTTTTCGCAAATGGGTTTCCGCAGCACAACTACCGGCTCTCGTTCTTCTTCTTTGACACCGTATGTCGCTCAAATGGTATCATGTCCACTCACATGATACTTCCAGGACCACCGTTCAAACTCGACAAAATGCTCCCGCTCCGGAACAGCCCTTAGCGACGAGGTCAGTCGTTTATTCAGCTAAATGCCTACATCATCTGAAATCGTGGTTCAGCTCCACAGATACTTCAACTCCCCTGCCCCAGCAGCCTGGTGCAAGTACTCCTCGTGCGGCACCAGCAATTGCTGACGTCCTCCCCGGCAAAAACCGACAAAACTCGTATATTTTATGTGCTAATCTCCTCGTTGCATTCCTCCACACCAGACATCATGTCTCGTTTCGGGCGTGTAGCCTGATCCTTGTCGCGCTGGGGTTAATCTTCTCGACTTTACCTGGCAATCTTCTGGGCGAGGAAAAACTTCCTCGGCGGCTACCAACAGTCTTTTCGAGACTCGATCTGACCGACAAATTCAAAAGATATCCAATTTGCTACCTTTGTCACAAAATCTTTAATCCAACTGTCCCTCCCGATACTCTGTGCCCAGACTGCGAATGCGAGATATTCCGTCCCCAAACTCGGTCACTTTTCCGTCGACTCTTCCAGTCCAAGCCGGACCCTACTCATTCAACTATTTATTTAACAGCCTTAGCATTATATCGAGATCATCTCATTCGATTTGCCCTTCATGATAAACATCTTCGCCCTCTCCTCACTCGTCCTCGCCACGCTGCACATGGCTGTGGCACCCGCCTCCGCGCACGGCTATGTCAGCCACCCGCCGAGCCGTCAAGCTCTTTGCAGGGATGTCCCAGTACCTGGCTGAGGTGACGTCAAGTACGAGCCGCAGAGCGTTGAGGCACTGAAGGGCTCGTTCAAGTGCAACGGCGACGGCGTGCGGTTCCACGAGCTCAACGAGGAACACTTGTGGGTAGATCATTTCAACGTGGTCCACCCAGGTCGCGCCCCTCTCTCCTTCACGTGGACGCTCACTCAGCCGCACGCCACCCCACATGGGAATACTTCATCCTAACCGAACACAACACCAAGCTCGCCTCGTTCGACGACAGTGGCGCCGTGCCTCCGCGCACGGTGGCGCACCAGGTGCCTTTGCATGGCTACACTGGCAGGCAGACGATTCTTGCCCGCTGGAATATTGCCGATACCCTTGCCACGTTTTATGCCTGCGTTGACCTGAATATCAACTCAACCAACACCGCGATGGCCGTCGCAGGCGCAGCAGCCGAGTGGCATACCCCTCGCGGGGCCGGGGCTGGGTTAGCAAGGGCGAATGGCTCAAGCTCAGCCATGTAACGGCCCATCCAGTCGTTCAACCGACTGTATTGAATCTACCGTTCGACCGACAGTTGTATCTATTTGATTTGAATCCTTACGTCTTCTCTTTAGGCGTGCGCTTAGGCAGGCGCCCGATATCATTACGTACTGTTCTGTAGTATTTAGTCTGCGGGACGAAGGCCCGAATAGATACTTTCTATGCTACCAACTCGTTACCCCTCAGGTTCCTAATCAGCCCTCTCAACGGTCAGGGAATAGAGCACCACGAGACGGTAAGTACTCCATTCTAGCTAGCTAACGTCTCTCCTGGATCTCGTACTTATCGTTTTTCCCATCATGCTCCCAAATCCACCTGGACACACACAACAAACCTGGAAGTCATTGGAATACAATGTAAATTGATTGCCGAAAATATTGTTTTTTTTAAATCAAGCCCTCTTCTTGCATTCAAAAAATATGAAATAGAGTGTATTTGCACCGCCCATTTTTTTTCGACATCACACTGGTTGAACATTTCAAGTTTTTTGGTGAAAAAACTAGTGAAAAATGTTTTGAATTTTACAGCAATTTTTCAGTGAAAAACCAAGTGAAAAACTTGTAACTTCTTGATGAATTTTTTGAACTCCAAAACTTTTTCAGCACTTTTTCAGAAATTTTTACAAGGTTCAAAAAGGTCACCAAAATGTTTCAAGTTTTTCACCTACTTTTTTGGCGAAAAATTACTGTAAAATTCAAAACATTTTTCACCAAAATTTTCAGTGCAAAACTTGAAATGTTCAACCAGTGTCACTTGTCGTTTTTAACTGACCCAAATGATTGATGTGATTTCGATGAGGCCCAGGCAGACCAGGCCGTGTATTTACTTCGGCAGGTCCAGGGCAATATTGAAAATTTGCCGGGGGGACTTGGAAGGAGGTATATACTAGACTTATTAATGTTTGTACCCTCTGAATGAGCGGCATGGGACATGACGATCGTAGCCGAGTTATGCCTGCCATATTCGGTTACACCAGGGAAAAGAGACAGAAGTAAATAAAAACAGCACAGCCCTAGGCCACACAGCCACTAAAGGGGTAAGGAAAAAGTGAACGAAGTATAGGACAGCCACTAAAGAAGTCAGACACAGCCACTAAGGAGACTATCTTAAAAAATCAGAGACAAGGAAAATAGGGAGACTTTTAGCCCCTCGGAGGAATGAAAGGAACAAGTATTATGTAAACATAAGTACTCGTAACAGACGGGCCGTTTCTAACACAGACACATATAGACCGATAGAGGGCAATAGACACGATCACATTGCAATAGACATCAGGTAGAGATCGTCTCCACGTGGTCCCCGGAACAGTGATTGATTCCATTGGAGTCCGCCCCATCCGGCCGTCCTCCTGTAGCGAGGTTGTTTCTGTGGCCCGATACCTTTCGGAATCGAAAAAGATTGAATACACGCTGAATTTGGTCTCATGTGAAAGAGCCAGTGCGAGAGGTGGTCTGGGCCCTCCGGAATTGGCTGTAACTTTGTGAGGCAGGTTTTCAGATGCAATTCAACAGATCCCCATCAAAAATGAGGTTGTTTCCAGGGCCCAAAACCTTTCGGAATCGAAAAGGATTGAATACACGCAGAATTCAGTCTCGTGTGAAAGAGCCAGTGCGAGAGCTGGTCTGGGCCTCCAGAATTGGCTGTAACTTTGTGAGGCGGGTTTTCAGATGCAATTCAACAGATCCCCGTTGAAAACGAGGTTGTTTCCAGGGCCCAATACCTTTCGGAATCTTGAATATGATTCGCTGAGCTTATGTGAATTCAACCGATAAATCAGCCGACACCATGAGCCTTGAAAAACTGGATCTCTCGGCACTGGGATAAGCCAATCAAGATGGAAAATGCTGTTGAGAGCACTGCAGCTAATTTGAATCTTAGAAATATTATGCAGAGGATTTATGAATGTCTTAGATACTCTCCCCTCTTTTCCCTTTTTCTCTCTCTTTTTCCAACTTGAAAAAACTTGATTCCATCAGTTTCTCCCCTGACATAATCCATGAGCTGGGTTACTGCCCTCGGAATGACCGTTTTCTCACTACAAGAGATTCTGGGATTTGCACCAGTGGTAGGGCCCATTGAAATGATAAACATGGTCACCCGGGGTTGGCATTGTGTTGGATGTAGCATTAACCACTCAACCAGACTGGCTGGGGTCCCCAGCCCCAGTCTCAACCCCAGCCAGCCCCAGCCGGCCCCAGCCATCCACAGAGGCATTTTGTTGGATGTAGAATTAACCACTCAACCAGACTAATGCTACATCCAACACTGGGACCCCAGCCAGCCCCAGCCCCAGTCCCAGCCCCAGCCAGCCCAGCCAGCCCTCAGCTTTGGGTCGCAACAGTGGCAACAGCTCTGGTAAGGAACACAGGCACGTAGCATACTGTCTGCACTTATTTCCACCCCTTTTTTGCACAGGATAACAATATCCACATTGAACAACAGCAAAAATCGCTTCCATTGCTTTGTGCACCCAGAATTTTGCTTTCAAACAAGCAGAACAGATAAGAATTGGGGGAGATATTCACACTTTACAAGAGCAGTCGAGTATTACCATTTTCAGCTTGGGAGTTGATGTGATCGGTCATCTGATCCTTGTAGAGTTCCTCAAGGGCTACAATTTGATACCCCGCAAGGGAGTACTTCAAGATTTTCAAAATGTCGAAATCACACGTCTCGGCGAGTCTTTTCCCTTTTTTGGGACCTAACAATGATCGGATCAGAAGGTTGACTAAAGAATCTTGTAGAGCTCTTCAAGGGCTTCAATTTCATCCCCCACAAGATGTGGTTTGAAATTTTCAAAATCCCCAAAACCGCTGCATCTCAGCGAGCTTTTTTGCCTTTTCTGGTCCAACCAGTGATCAGATCATTAAGGGCATTTAACGAATTTTGTAGAGCTCTTCAAGCGCTACAATTTAGTACCCTTCCCGAAAAAAACTATTAGACTAAAGGTCGGCCAAGATAAATAGTGTATTGAACATGGAATCTTGTTGAGCAGTGTACATCAAAATACTCTCTCTTGTGTTGTGAAAAGTGAAGCCATGTGGAGTGGTCACTTCCCATAAGTGAGGATGGTTGGTTAGCTCAGTGGTTACCTCCATGTTCACAGATTTTCAAGCATCATCATGAGGTCGTGGGTTTGATTCCTGCAGCCAGCCTTTCTTTTCCCACTGTAACAGGATTGCGGGGACTTGATACTGTAAGTACTTGTACTGAGGCAACCATCACGGTCACAATGGGGGTGGTTGCATTGCCCAAACCTCCCCAGGTCACGGTCACCATGCGGTCGGTTGCCTGGCTCGAGACCATGACATCCAGAAAATATGTTTTCTTGCCCAAAAGCCCACTCAAAACCCCCAAAAAATCTCCAAACCACTTCTTCCATCGATTCTACCCCGAGGAAGAGCTTAAAATCACATTTCCAGTGAGAATTAAGGCTAAGTTCATTTTTTTTGGTTGCCGAAATTTCAACAGTCACGGGGAAAATTGGGTAGGTTGCGTTGCCCAAACCCGTTGTCGATGTCACGCTGGGTTGGCCGGTTGCCTCAGTACAAGTACTTACAGTATCGAGTATTTTGTGTCCTTTCCCCACGTGGTCGCTGCGAGAAATAGTTGCGTCGCCCCTCGCTCTGCTCGAGGGTGTGTGACCGAAATTTGTCCGACCAGCAAGGACATGATGTGTGACATTGAACCAAAATTCAACATCAACTAGGGAGTGTGTGATGCATGACGGTTGATTTGAATGATTTTCCTTTAGGACATGCAGTCCTTAAGGAAAAGAGCAACCAGATTGTGGTGAAGAAGATTGAAAACAGTCACATTCCCGAGTGAGCAGCCACTTTCTTGTTAAAAGCAGCCACATTCTTGTTACAGCAGCCACATTCTTGTTAAAGCAGTCAAATTCTCGTTAAAGCAGTCACATTCTCGTTAAAAAGCAGCCAGATTGGGGAAAGGAGAGGTTGAAGACGGTAAAAGACACTGAAAACTGGGTGCAGTGAGGAAAGGAGGAAAGGGGAAGCAGCCAGATTCCAGTGCTGGGGCTTAGGGAAAACGGAATGTGGGGCCACATTCCAGGATCGATAGATAGTACATCCCTGAGTTCGATTTCGACTCACCCAACAAGACCTGGAGCATTGCTGAGTCCATACTACTCAATATTTATGGATTTTTCGACGAGCAACCACATGTCCAATTGCAGGAGTTACCCGAATTCTGTCGAACACATTCCACTAAGTTTTCCTTTCGCAATAAATTGAACTTGAGCAGTGCTTATGTGCCTTTCTTTTCATTGCAGCTCGACACGTCAAGCAGGCGATCTAACCGCTTCTGAATGCGACTGCAGGGCTCAATTATTGCTCCAGAGACGTATGTTGTGTTTGCACACCCAAGGATCCGAGGTGATTTGCCTTCGAAATTGCTTGCTCTAGCTTGATATACATCCTCACAACCCTGCTCCATCGCTTTTATTCCCTTATTGTGTACTCTCGAACTGAACTCCATGCTGACTTTAATTTTGAAAGCTTAGCAAGGTGCAACTTTATTGTAAGCAATCAGGGCGTGAACACAAATCACCCTGCTATTTTCAATTGTTGCAGCGCCACTTCCACAAGACGAGCTTTCTGATTTCCTGAACTACAAGAAATGCTTGAGCGATCTCTGACTCGATTCCGATACCTATGACACCAAGCACCAGTCTTTCCTTTGCTTCCCATCTCATGTCCATGGTCACGTTCCAGAGTCATCTGAGGCGAAGGTCGAATCCGCCATGTCCGGCAAGCCCCAGGCAACCCAGTGACCCATTGAGGACTTGATTCTTGTGCCAAATCCAAGGGATACTGAAGCACGGTATCATACCAAGAGGACAATACTCAAACTCGATTCTCAGCATGTTATGGACATTTGTGCATTTTAAGCTTCACTGGCCTGCATCGGTGTGTGTCGGGGATATCCTTAAAATTTAGATGGCCTGTAGCAAGGCGATGACTCTGAAGCGGACTGGGTCGCTGGACATTTCAGACAATTAATTAATTCATTCCAAGGCTTTGTGAAGGCTCCGATATGTGCGGCATGTGCCCCGGGTTTGGGGATGCTGTAATTGTTTACATGGAATAAGGATATATATTGTAGTCTTGCCCGCTGGGGCAGGCAACTATTGTTAGATTTTTGGCGCAAACAACCCGGACAGATGATACACATATGCGAGCGAACATCTGAGGGGCTTGAATGTCTCCGTTCTCTCCATATTCAGCATTATTCCTGCCGGAAATACACATTTATGCATGTGGACTACAATTCGAGCCGTCAAGCTCCACCATACTACAAAATCTTCACCGCAAACGATGAATTTGCATTTTTGGATTGTTTCCTCCATCAGTCACATCTCGCACCATGAGTTCTTGTTGGCAGCCTTATTCCTCTGGGATATATACACCTATACATTTGGTCTACAATGCGAGGCATTAAGATACACCATCGTACAAGATGTTCATCCCACACGATGCATTTCCATTTTTGGAGACTTTCCCACATAATTTGCATCTCACACCATTAGTTCTTCTTGGCACCCTTATTTATCCGTTTAATGTACATTAATACATGTGGAAAACAATGCGATCACTAAAACTCCGCCATCGTCCACAATCCTCAGCCCAAACAATGCATTTCCATTTTTCGATTGTTTCCCAATCATTTGCATCTCGCACCACAAGAGCTTTTTGGCAGCCTTATTCGTCAAGGGAATGTACATTTATACATACGGCCTACAATGCAAGCATATAATATTGTCCATAAAGTATGTGTACGAGGACCATGGATAATGTCCTACCATATTGGGACATTGGTGGTGAGTTCCCAATTTGGTAATTGACCCTCCGTTCAGTCATTTGTCATGTCAGCCTTCCATATTAATCCTAATATTCCTTCTAACGGTACGTTGTACATAATGCTTGTATGCTGAACCAGTCAAGCAAAATCAATGTGTATGAACATGGGGTTCCAAAATTTCGCAAATTGCGCAAATTGCGTTTTTTTTTGCACTTGCACATGTTTGGCTCAACTGGCATCAAAGCATAGCATCAACGCCCGTGTGCCAGGTTACAACAAATTCAAAGCAATGGAAATGAAAGCAAGTTGTGCTTATACTACAAGTATTGGCAAATTGCGCAAATTGCGCACATTGCGCACATTGCGTTTTTTGCGTTTTTTGCGCTTGCACATGTTTGGCTCGGCTGGCATATAACATGTGTAAACAACATAGCCACATCCAGGACCCGCAAGTAACTGGCACCGTCCGCATTTGTGTGACGCGCTCTCTCACCTAAACGCGTCTCAGTTTCGCGTCGTTTTGCCGCCGATGCCTCCTGTCTTCTCTAAAAATGTTTCAGCATCTTCCTCTGGCCCTCCACAGTATACCTTCGCAGAAATACGCGCGAAGGTCATCAAACACGTTGGATATCAGCCATGCCTATGGCAGATCCGAGTTGTCGAAGCCATCCTCAAGCGCGACGGTGATTTCGTGTGCATAGCGGCTACGGGATCTGGGAAGACACTCACCTTTTGGTTGCCCCTGCTATTCCGGCCCGTGGGCATCCAGTTGGTCATTAGCCCATTAAATATTCTCGGGGAACAAAATGTTGAGCAGTTGGCAGCTATGGGTGTGAAGGGCATCAATATCACGGCAGATACTGCTAATGCAGACAACTTCCGGGTGCGTGTATGCCGCAGCATCAATCCCATTGCGTTAAACTAATCAGGGTGTTACATAGGATATCGAGGAAGGAAAATATCGAGTAATCGTGACCAATGTGGAGACGTTGATGAAACAGGACGGGGGCTTTGAGATACTCTGGAAGAAACCGGAATTTACGCGTCGCCTCATCAGTATTGTATGGGACGAGGGGAGCAAGTGGGCAGGGTTCCGTCCGGAATATAAGGAGGTTGGCCGCCTCCGTTCCCTTATCCCGCGGGACATTCCTTTTGTCATCGTTTCTGCTACGCTCCCCCCCGCCATCCTCACCGATGTCATGAAGATTCTCCAGGTTTCTATTAAAAAAGTCGAAATAATCCGTCGGTCAAATGACCGGCCTAATATTCACCTTGTCGTCCGTGAGATGAAGTACTCCATGAACAGCTTCATGGACCTCGCCTTCCTCATCCCCGAGAACTGGAAGCCCGGCGATAAACCACCGCCAAAATTCTTGATCTTCTTTGATAGCATCGCGGATTCTGTCGAGGCCGCGAAATTCCTACGCAGCCGCCTTCCTCTGGAGCATCGGCACAAAATCAAGTGGTTTAATTCTGAAATGTCGCCGGAGTTCAAGGTCGGCGAGTCGGACGCGTTAAAGGCTGGTGTAACGTGGGGTTTAAACTGTACGGACTCGTTTGGGATGGTAAGACAATGCCGTGATCATCGTGGGACCGCCTAATCGCCTTCGCAGGGCCTTGATCTTCCTGACGTCCTCCTCGTCATCCAGTGGCGGTCAACTTGCGACATGTGCACACTTTGGCAGCGCATCGGCCGTGCCGCTCGCGCTCTGCATCTTACCGTGTTTCTTGTCGAGCCGAAGCGCTTTGATGCCAATATCGCGAAAGCAGAGGCACGGGTGTTGAAGCGTTCCGAAGCTACCAAGAAGCGCAAGCTCGCGGCAGCGTACGCTGAGCGTCCGCCCTCCAAATGTGTCGCTGTGGCAGCTCCCGCAGCACCCGACCTTCCCGTTCTAGCACCGGTCGCACAGGCCACGGACGTGTCGCAGGAGGATGAAGATCCCATAGACTGCTGACAATGGCTCCGGTGAGCCTACAGTCGACCCTGTCCTTCTAGTACCCAGCGGAAGCCGCGCAGACTATTCCTCCGATCGCCGTGCTGTTTACGAGGCCATAACGGTTTCGAACGAACCAGGGTGGAAAAAGAAGACGAAAAAGAAAGCCACTGACCGCCTCGAGCCTGCGCTGGATGACTTGATCAACGCCCGTACACGGCAGCCCGAGAAGCCTTGCTACCGCATTCCCGCAATGATTTACTTCGGGAACGATAAGACTTGTGAGTCGACTTCAAATTGGCAACATGAGCGATACTGACATACTTATATTCAGCATCGGATCACCTCGATTGCCAACGGCGTTTTGTTGGGGGCTGTCCCCGCTGCATTGTAAAATGCCCCACTGTGTGTTGCGAACTCTGCACCCCCGACCACTTTGCCGAGTTTGCGTGGGTCCATATAAACCAAAACAGCAACCATCGCGCACCCGTATTCCCAACCATGTCCCCGACAAGGATGACTTTTCACTCCGAGCTGATCTTCACACGTTCCGTAAGGAGCGAACCATCGAACTCCTCGGCCGTGCCAGCTTTCGCAATCACGGTGCTGGCTCTATCATGCCCGACAAAGTCTTGCGGCGGATTATTGACTGCTCACATTTTCATAAAATCACATCTGCGGCAGATTTAGTACGCGAGACACGTTGGCATCGCGTCGTTGAGGACAGGGATCGTGTCCTGTCCCTTATTTCCACCCACAAACCCGTACCTCCCCCGGAACCCCTCGTCTTCAATGCGCCTTTAAGGGCTCTTGATACAAATTCTGCTGCATCTACACCGAAAATATCGAAAGCTCCACGCCAATGGCGAGCATGTTTTCAGCTATCACACCCTCCCATACTTCACTGCTTTCTCCGACTCAGTTCTATGGCAATTAAATGATTACAGCCAAGTGTCAAACATATCCTCTGGCTCTATTTGTCTCTCTTGCACGTCCCGATCCTCTTTCTCTTCATTTTCATCTTCTGTAGTCTTCTCAGTAGCATTCATCTTCGCCTGTCCTTGGTTAGTAACATCGGGAATAATGTACGCAGTTTTACACCCTGGACTATGCTCATTGGGACCGTGCTCTTGCAGGTATCTGGCCATTTTCTCAGTAACCATATGAAGTTTGTTCAATCAATCAGCATCTCAATGCGTAATCTGGTTTGATCGCTGTTCTGTTAAACATCGGGTTGCCCATTTATTTAATGGTGTCAGAGAGCTGGGGTTGGAGTGCTTGTAACATGGTGTTCAAACAGGTGGAACCAAGAGTGATTAACAGAGTGTTCAACCAGGTGATTAACTGAGTGTTCAACCAGTGATTAACTGAATGTGTTTGACAGACGGTTCAATCAGATAATTGGACACTGAAAAAAAGCGACTGCTGACTGAATCGAACGCATGACCTTCGGTGTTCTAGAGATTTGCCAGACACAGACATTAACCAATTCACCATCGCCCTGCGCAGGAAAACTGTTCATTGTGACACTTCATGTGGGTGGCAGAAGTCTTCGCAGTGAATTGTAGCCTGACTAGATTGCCGAACGAACGAACACACACATCACCATCGTTTTGTTTTCGGCTTGCCGCTGCTCAAGCGGCATTCATGACTATCACATCTTCACAACTCTTACCCTTTCATCTCTCATTTGAGTTCGCCGAGGGAAGTAGCCTGCCTGTACCTAATCATTCTCTGCATAGACAAATATCACATTGTTAAACTGTTAAACAAACGAATGAACAACTGATCAAACACGTCATTCTTTAATCGAACGAAACAATTTAATTTATCAGGAATGATTATCAGAACAAACGGAACAAAAATGATGAACAGAACAGAACCATGCTATTCTATGAACAATGAAGACTATCAGTCGCTGTCGGAAATGTCATTCCCATCGGAGTCAACCGTCGCATATCCTGGCCATCTATGGGCAAATCTTTCAGTGGTCAACAGGAGGACAATTTTCACTCACTTTGGTTTTTTCTTGCCTCGTGCTGATGTGTCCTTTGCCTTCGGAGCAGAGGAGGACACAGAAGGCTTATTTCTGGCCCGGGCAGACTGACGCCTAGCCTGAGGAACCGGGGCACTCTCGGTGTTCTTCTCGATGCTATAATAAGGACATGAATGTCTGCAAATGATAAAACCCCTTTTGCTCACCCGGTCTTAGCCCTCTTGCGTTTCTTTTTCCCCTGATCTGGCACTTCTGATTCACTGTAGCCAGGCCGATGTGAGAAGGATGCATAATTGTCAATTAAAGACAGTTACACAGAACAGTTGTTGCTTGTTTGAGATTGAGGACGTTCTGGCCCCTCAGTCATGGTAGGGGAAGGCGGAGACGAGGACAATGGAGGTTGTGCCTCACTGACAGGAGGTGCCTGAGGTGCCTGGATCACAGGAGGCGGCAATATTGTCGGTATAGTGGATGTCACCGGAGAAGGAGGGACCAAAACTGTCTCCTTGTCCTCCAGAAAGCGAAAAGGAGTGGGGCTATTGATGACTGAGGTCGAAAGCAGGACCTGCGCAATTGTGATGACGCCAATTGTGGATAGGTTTCGAGGGTGAGCCAATGTAATCGGAAAGGAATGTCCTTCGGTATCGTAGTACTGGCCAGGGTTCGACACAATCTCAGCCCATGGAATGGATTTAATTTTTTGACCGGCAGGTCGACACACTTCCACTGCAAATGGCTATAATCAGCAGTGTTCAGTGTGTAGATCACATGAAGCCTTGAACATACTTCGAACCAAGTGTTCCTTGGAACAGCCACCATATCAAGGGATAGGAAGAGGGGGGAGTCCAGAATGTTAGAAGCCGTCGACTGCTTCCAGCGAGTCAATCCGGTGCCATCAACACCTCTCTCAAGTTCCTTCACGAAGTCCGGCATGAAGGACTCGATATGAGTATTCTGCTCTTTGGTGAACTTTCCCTTGGGCATGATGAGCGACACGAGGGCAATGAATCAGGGTATGCAGAGGGAAGCGGGTTAAATGGAGCAGAGCGCCACACAAAACGGTTTTCGGGACTCTTGTAAAGGATACAGATGGATCGGGGATAGATAATTGGACAATAAGAAGCATAAGAAGCACATGGATATCCCTGTTTCAAGTTCATCACCAGGGTTGCACCTGGCCATGGACAATAATTTTTTGGTTTCCCCGTTTGCTGCTTAGACCGTCTGAACAAAGTGATCAAATGTACAAACAACCATACACATTGAATTGACTCTTCGCGGCTAGTTGCATTAAAGAATGCGAGGTTTCTGAATAAACCTAGATATATTATGGCCACTTCGGCATGATCTTGGTTGTTGGATGAAACCTGAAACTGTACCGTCAGTTGCACAGCGTGACCGCGTGGGAGCCAGATTTGGAGGCAACAAACAACTGTAAACACATCGATAGAACGACGTGCATCCTATGGGACTCTTACCACCAAGCATTTTCAATGGTTAAATATCAATATCAGGATGCCTGGCGTCACTCCAGACACAATTGTAGCTACCCAAAGAGTCTCGTGTACCGGCAAATCAGTCTTCGAACCGTGGGACAATTTACGTGTTGGCCAATTTCGACCGATCTTATTTCTGGAATCAAAGCTGCCATGAAATACCATAGAAATTAATTGGCATGGAGACACAAATGGACTACTAATGGAAAACCCTTCCTAGGGCCGATTCATCGCAGCAGGCCAAACCAAAAGTGAACGAACTCCGGACAGAACTAATTGAGTTGCGACCATATGATTGCAATTTTTTCTTTTCCGTGTGCCCGGGTTACCTCCTGGCTGTTTCATGTATCTCGTTTTATAGATACACGTGTACTAGCACTAGCGAAAGGGTCCGCTGTCAAACATTTATTCCAGGCGGAACAGAAGTAATTGAGTTGCGACCTTATGACTGCAATTTTTTCTTTTCCATGTACCCCGGTTTCACCCTGGCTGTTTCATGCATCTCGTTTCATAGATACACGTGCACAAGCACAAGCGACAGGGTCGGCTGGCAAACATTTATTCCAAGCAGTGGGATTATCTGATACATGACAAATCCATTTGAAGCGGCGGGATTTACCGATTTATATTTATTCCAAGTGGCGGGATTTCCGATCAATTCATGTGCATACTGATATGCAAATTGCTGAGATGCTGGTTTCCGATTCTTTCTCAGGAATATGCGACCCTGTTGAGATTATTGGTCGACCAAGCAATCCTTTACATTCCTCCGGTTTCAAATTCGTCCATCGCTCCAGTATAAAAAAAACAGTGTATCTCGGGCATTTGTTCCCTAGACCATTATGCCTGTCACACGTTCTACCACCGCCTCTCCTGCAAAGCGCACTCGCTCTCGCACCGTGGCACCCTTTTCCACTCCTCCCAAATTCTCCCAGTCCTCTTCTCCGTCCTCTCGCACTCAGACAATGGAGGCAAAACACCGTATTCTTTATCCCACAGCGGTGCAGCTTGGATTTCTTGGACCTAAGGCCGAGAAGCTGCGGAAGATCCAGGCCGCCATCACCACAGTCCTGTTGCCCCATAGTCCGCGTCCGCCTGCCAACCAGCTATTCAACACCGGCTATCTTGGCCACAGTTTGACTCCGGTTGCCAAAATGAACACTGGCAAGAAGAACGACAAGGACCACGGGGCATGGTTCCAGCCTGTAAGTTTAGTTTCTGTCCTCAACTCCACACTAACCGCTGAAAAAATCCAGTGCAAGGGCTTCCCATGTTCTGTTCCGCAATGCGACCACACCAATCGCCACATCTTGGTGGTGAAGGCCGGGGTTCTACCCGGGGTATTGGAAACTGAACCATTGCGTGGGCTACTGCGCCTGCGTGCAGAGCTTTTGGGCAGGGCAGTGCCAGCTGCTCTTCCGTTGGCGCCTTTCCCCAGTCCTGCCCCTCAGGCACCGCTCCCTCTGCTCCCAGCTCTGCCATTGCCAGCTGCGCTTCCCACTCTTCCGGCTATCCCTCAGGCTCCCCTCTCTCCCCTTGGGGCTTTGCCATTGCATCCGATACCTCGCTCGGCTAATATTCGTCCTCACTATTCGCCAGACGGCCACATTCTGGCCTTCGTCGCTTCTCCCACGCGTGCTGATCATGGCAGCGGCAGTGACAACAGCAGCGAGAACAGCGGGGATGACGGGGATTCCGTCGGTGAGCTCGGTTATCCACAAGTGACTCTCGACGCGACTCTTCCAGTCGTGGTCGTTGCTTGGAAGGATGTACGTCCCCTTCTTCCTTCACTGCCGCTTCCTGTAGTTTTGACAACATTCCTTTTCAGATCTATTCTGATCCAATATATTTAACTGTATTCACTCACGCACACGACTTCCCTGAAGACCACTTTTCCCGCACTGAAGTCGTGCTCGAGGATTGCAGGTCTGGTTTGGAGGATGCAGGGTTCCCTGTGACCAATGTGGTGGACCGCTTCCTCGAGTCTATCGGAGACACTGTTGGGGATTGGGTCCTCCACTCTTGGTTGACCCCAATTCCGATTTACAGTCGGAACAAATTCATCTACATAAAGCCCCTTCGAGCTTCTTCACCGCAACACGGTTTCCTAATTGACTTTTTTTTTTTCATTGATCGGTGTCTTTATCTATTGTCCCTCCAAAAGGCATGCTTTTGTTGATACATAGCATCAGAATACCTTGATAGATACGTGTTCTTGCTCCAGTTGAATTCAAATCGCTTCTCCTACCAGCCAGATCTAACAGACATCATTTTGAATGGCAGTGCTGTCTCGACTTCGAGAGCTTCAAACTTGAAGGGTGTCAAAAGTTTGTGGATTCCCGGTTGAGCAGTACAACAAGGACCCTGACAACCATCGGTTTGATCTACGGCCTCCTCCAATCACACCAACACAGAAACAGTACAAAAGAGACGGTTGAGGGGTTTGAGGTTTAACCAAACAGCCCCCTCGTCTTTATCCTCGCCTTGATGAAAAAATCCAAAGCAACGCGCAAGGTAGCTGCCTTGCCCGATATTTCTTCGACCCATGTGTTGTTCCGGAATCCCTCCGTGAAACGTCTCCAATTCACTGTCACTACCACTGCAGGAAGCTCCACCAGCATAAACACCCTGAAAAGACTTCCTCCAGCCCGCTCGAACCATCAAGATGGTGCGGAAATCCAGGAGGGAGAACCGAAGTCCCAGGAATCCAATGTTGCTCCCAAGAAAACACATACACAGGTCCGTTGCTAAATCTGAATGCTGCTTTTCATTATCGAAACATTTGCAGAACGGACAACTCCTCGACGATTCTTCTGAAAAATTGGACAAACTGGGTGAATATCTTCTCGAGCGGGAGGCGGATTCTAGCACTTCATTTCCTTGCCCATGTGCACAGCTGGGGAAAATTTGCACGACCAAGTGTTTTGACTGCACAGAATATCCGGCAGCCTGTTCCGATTGCTTTGTACGACTTCGTATTCACAATCCCTTCCACTGGGCAGAGGTTTGGGACACTGCCTCCGCATTCTTTGTTCGCCATGATATTTCAAAATTGGGTCACATAATCCAGCTTGGTCACAATGGAGGTCCCTGCACTCAACCCACTGGCGAACACATGTTTACAGCCGTTGACGGGAACAGTGTTCACTCAACACAGCTCGCATTCTGTGGCTGCAGGGAACAACCTCCAAACAAAATCCGGCAGCTTATGCGTTCAGGCTTGTTCCCTGCAACAACAGAAGATCCTCATACCACCTTCACCATCACCATGCTGAAGGAATTTGACACAACTTCGAATCCAAAAAAGCAGCATACAATTATCTTGGGGCAATTCGATGCCTCAGCGATAACTCCTTTACAGCTGATGTTGCTGTGCGTGCATGTTTTTCCCCGAAAGAGTAACTAGCTGACTGAATACCCGTAGAACCCCTACGCCGCCTTTCTTCGTGTTGTGCGCGTTTTCAATTTCCTGACCCTCAAGAAAAGGTCGGGACAATTCCATGGCATTGATAAACTGCTGCCCCATCGCCCTGTCGGCAATCTTCTTGTGTGGTGCCCAGCCTGCCCGGAGCCTGGATTCAATTCTGATCCGAACTGCCCGAAGACGCCCACCCATCTCAGGCAAGTTTGTTAGCCGGTACTCCAGCCATGAGACGATGTCTGAAATAATGCATAGGCACCTAAACCAAAGGCAGTTCACACTTGATGGAAATCATCAGTGCAATCAAGCAAGAACACTGACCCCGACGATGTTTCACTCTGTGCTGGCAAAGCTTATTTTCCTTTGGATTCAGAATAGCAAGATTATCTTAAATCCGTCCCGACATCCACCGAGGTATTTCTTTGACACGGCCTACTATTTGTCATTCTCACATTTTGCTAGAAAGCAATGTGCAACTACCTTAAAGTCGTCAACAAACAGGACAAGAAAAAATTCAAGAACATGGCTCTTACAGGGACCGTGAATTGCCAGTGCGGCCATGTATTCATTCTGTCTTCTGTGGATCTTCCCCATGCTGAGAGGTTCGTTTCATTCTGTATTCGGGGGAAGTGGTTGCTCACTTGGCGGTAGATTTGCCAATTCTGATTACGCTCTTGCGATGGAGCTTCGAAACCACAACCCCTCCGAAGAATTCATGTTCAAACTTCAAATCGAAGTCAACGATGTGGATGAGGTATCAACTTATGATATTGCATGCCAGTATATCATCCATCTTGAGGAGCGGTTCGCAAAGCATTTTCCAGATCAACTGGAAAGTGTCCGGAAAATGCAATGGCGTGTACCTGCGCTGCATGTCCAAGGGCATCAAGATTCATGCACATACCTTTTTGGAACGGCGTACATGGAGTGCGTTGGTCACTTTCATGGCGAGACAGCAGAGCACTATTGGCCCAAGGCTAACCAATTCGGGCCTCACGTTCGCCAAATGAACCTTGGCCACCATCATGACACCATTATCAATCACCATGGTGACTGGAATCACAAGAAGACAATGAACATCGGTGAGCCTGTTCCAGTTGCAGCGTTTTACAGTGAGATTGATGGGGCTCACAGCTTCCGACCTCGTGGAGGATCTGCAGGCGGCCAAAGCAAAATACCTCGAAAAGCGGAATCATTACATCGGACTGAGTATTTCCTTCAGGGACCGGGTCCCCGAATGGCAGAAAATGGATAGAAAACCTTCCAAGAAAGGAAAAGACGCTGTGAGCATGTACAAGCACAAGGAAATAAAAGGTCTTCCTTCATTATTCCACTTCCATCCAAACAGACCACTCAAAGAAATAATTTACAGTTCCATCGCAGGTGTCCATGTACAAGAAAATGCTTGCACAGGATGATAATTTCGCGTTTACTCTGGTCCCAAAGAGCAAGATTGCGCAATTTTTGGACCTTGGCTTCAAAATCCAATCTTCTCAGTAAGAGGCAACACCAGCCCATAAAATTAGTTATTGACGTTTTTGGATCAGACGCAAGCTGAACAATTTAATCCCGAACACCGCTGAACACGACCTCGTCGCCCAGAGGAAGGAAATTGCGGACTGGACGCCGACGAAGAAAGTCATAGTGAATCATAGGGAGTCTTGAGCATATGGTGAATGAAGTAGCCAATAAGAATGGGGACATTACGATTCGGTGATTCTTGGAGGCTAAGGGAGTCCGATGTCACGGTACGTGACAGTATCCCCCACTTAGCGCTGAACCCATGAGGTGCTGGGAAATCTGCGTCAGCAGAATGGAGTTCGGGCCCGATTCCGATCGGCCCGAACACTTCCGCAGCAACTATACAGTAGCACGTGATGTGAAAGCAAAAAAAAAATCACTTCTTGTCAACAACCATCACCCACCTACCCCAAACCACCCCCACTACCTGCAATGCCCCGCAACACAAATGAGACACAAGACGAGTACCACGCCCATGTCGAAAACACGCGGGAGTCCAAGGCCGAGGAGTGGTCGGAGGGAGAGGCCGCTCTCCGCCACTGTCTATGCGCGGCAACAAGGTGGTGCAGAAAGGAGGAGGAGGAGGAGGCGGTCCGTCGGGCAGCCGCAGAGGCTGAGAGGGTGGAAGTTGAATGGGTGGAGGCAGCGAAAGCGGGCAGAGGCCAAGAGGGCCGAAGCAGCGGAGGCCGAGAAGGCGAAGGTGAAAGGGAAGAGCAGGGCAAGGTCCGACGATGAGGAGGAGGGCCCCGAGTCGGGTGCCGAGTAGGAGCCGTCGGCCAAAAAACAGAAAACGGGGGAAGAGTTCCCCACCAAGGTAAGTCGTCCGATCTCGGTAGCCGATGGCTACTGACTTCAGCGTAGTGTTCGCTAACTGCCACCAAGTTGGTGCGCAGTGCCTGCCACGCCAGCAAGGTGAAGTGCAGCTTCACCTCTGGTGTGGCAGAGGTAGCGTCAGAGTCCGTTGGGACCGCTTTGGAGGCCCTGGTGGATCTCCTGACGTCGGGGCCGAGGGGGCCAAGAAGGATCGATGGGGCCGAGCGGCCCAAGATAAGAAGGACAGCGACAAGCGGGTGAAGCACCACCGGAGGGCTGACGAGACCCTCAACAGCATTTTGGGGGGTGTCCTGGACACCTCGGACGCCGCTGTAACGGCCTCCCGGGCCCTTCACAACCTCGGGGTCCTGGCAAGTGCGTGGTTGGAGGTGAATGACCCCGCCACCTGGAAGTTGGCCGCATCAAGGCGGGTTTTGCCGGAGCCCGAGCGGGATGCGAACAGCAACTTCGTCAAGGAGCCGTTGGTGCGAAAGGAGAAGAAGAAGAAGGGAGGGAACCGGAGTCTGGGTTGGGGCCGAGCGGGGGGTCGAAAGGGCCAGGTCCTGAGGAGGCGGGACCGAGCGGGTCCGCTTAAAAGTCCTTTGTAGAAATAGAAATCAATTTTTTTTTTTCCGTTGAGTCTTGAAACGTGTGATAAGTAACATAAGGAAGTAAAGGGTTTTTTAAAAGGAAAACACTCAGAAGACCTTCATTGCATAAAAACCTGTGCGAGACATCGTAAACAAGTCGCATCGGTAGCCGTCGGTGTCCGATGTTACAACGGACCAGGACGGTTAGGATGTTTGGTGTGAAATTTTTTAACAAGATCTGCTGCGTGGGCAAGTTCATCGGCTCGTAGCCAAGATGTCTCCTCCGCTGTTCCGGCGTAGCCGTCCCAGCGAACAAGGTAGACTAGCGGAGGCTGACAGCGCCAATCGATTTTGCTGTCCAATATCTCTGCGATTTCATGCTCGAGGTCCCCTTCTATCTCAATCGGGGCCGGCAGAGGCCGTTCTCGACCTGGTATAGTATTTGAATGTGAGGGCTCGAGTTGAGAGACATGAAAGACGGGGTGAATTTGACGCATGTCTCGAGGAAGTTTAATGGTGAAGGAAGCGGGTCCGGGCTGGGAGATAACTTCAAATGGACCATAGTAGAGTTCCGAGAATTTCCTAGTCGGTCGGGCCGTTCGGAAGCCAAAGGCATTGATGTATACCTCGTCTCCGATGGAGATCTTCGGGTCCGCAGTTTTCCGCTTGTCTGCGGGTCCCTGATAGCCCTTCTGTGCAGCGGCCATCTGAGTGCGAAGCTCTTGGTGTAGAGTGTCCAAGTCCGTGATGAAGTCTTGGGCCCGAGCGGAGGTGATATCCCGCTCGGGGTGCACGGTAACCGACGGGTGATAGCCATTGTTGGCGAAGAAAGGAGACACTCCGGTAGTTTCATTAGGAGTGTTGTTGTAGGAGAACCCGCCGAGAGGGAGAAGTGCAGCCCAGTTGTTCTGCTGATAATTGCAGTACATCCGGATGTATTGTTCCAAGGTCTGGTTGACACGCTCGGTCTGTCCGTCGGTGGAAGGATGGTAGCCGGCAGTGAAGTGTAGACACATATTGAGCGCTTCTCCCAAGGAACGGAAGAAATGGTTAACAAACTCGGTGCCCCGGTCGGAGGTGACATGGCTCGGGACTCCGTGCTTGGAGAAAACGTGAAGGACGAATAAATGGGCCAACTTGGACGCCGAGATTTTGCCGTGACAGGGAATAAAGAGTCCCATCTTGGACAGGCGGTCGACAATGGCGAGGATGCTGGTATAGCCGTCGGACATAGGGAGCTGCTCAATGAAGTCCATAGAAATCGAGTCCCAAGGCCGCTTTGGGACCGGGAGTTGCCGAAGGAGTCCGTAGGGTCTATGGTGAGTGTATTTGCCGTGTTTGCAAGAAATGCAAGATCGGACGTAACTTTTAACAAAGTCTCGGAGTCTGGGCCACACATATTCCTGTCGGACCAAGGCAAGGGTCTTGTTTTGTCCCCAATGACCAGCAAGTAGATGATCGTGTTTGTCGAGCAGAACCCGAAGTCGGAGTTCCGCGGCATCCGGGACGTAGATATGTCCATCGTGATAGAGAAGTCCATCTCGGGTTACCCATCGGGGGTCTGAGGCGTCATGAAGATGTCGTGAAGCAGAAGGATCAGAAGGTAGGGCATCTCGGATGTCCGCGTGAAGTTGATCAATGTCCATAATGTGACCAGCTCGGAGCGCTGGGGTCCAAAGCGCGGATGCGTGAAGGGACGCACCAATCTGATGCTGAGTGAATACTGGTCGGAAATTATGCGAATTTGCACTGGCGTAGCCACTATCCCCCTCTTTAGGGTAGACGTCCCATCGTCTAGTGAGAGCGTCGGGCTTGCCTCCGAGGCGTCCCGGTTGGAACCGAAGGATGAAATTAAAAGGCGACAGATACTCGGACCACCGAGCTTGCCGGTGGGTCAAGAGTTTCGTAGTCGCAAAATACTCCAGATTCTTGTGGTCAGTGACCACGTCAATTGGTGGGACTGCTCCCTCCAGATATCGGTGCCAGACTCGGAAGGCCTCGAAAACAGCCAGAAGTTCCTTGTCATGAGTGTTGTAATTGAGCTCGGGGACAGAAAGGGTCCGAGAATGAAATGTGACTGGACGGATTTCTCCGTCCGGCGATGTTATGGAGAGAATCGCCGCAATGGTGTAGTCAGATGTGTTGGTTTCCAGAGTAAGTTGTGTGCCTGGAACCCAATGCGTAAGAATCGGAGCAGTGGTGAAAGCATGCTTAAGGGTATCAAAGGCTTCCTGGCATATAGGGGACCAAAACCAGGGTTCGGACTTCCGAGTAAGTCATGTCAGCAGCACGAAAATGTCCGAATAGTTCGCAATAAAGCGACGATAGAAATTGGCGAAGCCAAGGAATGACTGCACATCCTTGACTTTTCGGGGCTCCGGCCATTCCCGAATGACCTCGATTTTGGAGTCGTCCATTGTAAGTCCTTCCGGTGATAGGATGTATCCGAGGCTGTTCAAAGCAGGCTTTGAACAAAATGCAGCACATGCAGCAGCAGTTCGACTCAGGGATTCATTTGCAGGAGGAATTTCATCGGTGTTTAAGTCTGAAATCAGATTTGTTGTGCCTTCATCCGAGTTTTTCAACTTGGCCTTCCCCTTCAGGGCTGAAGTTGGATCTTCATCCTCCATACTTGATGCAAGATAGGAAGAGACTTCAGTAGTCTGAAGGGGTTGTACAAAACCCTGCTGGGACTCAGCACCTGATGCCAGTTCATCATCGGTGTCTAAGCTGTAATACAAATTGTTGTAATTCTCCTGGGCATCTTGATCCTCATTGGTCGTGTTGGCAAGGTTAGCTCTGGAAACACGGTTCCCTTTGAATGAATGCAAGCATTCATTGTCCCAGTGCTTCGCGCTTCCACAGTGTCTACACGGTCAAGCACCTTTAGATTCCAGGGTAGCTTTCATTCAAACATTTTGGTCATATTTCAGGAATTTAGGAGGCTCCATAGTACGTGACCATCCCACTAGATTAACCCGGGTGTTCTTCACACTGTGTTGCGAGTAGTTTCTGTTGCGTTCGTGGTATGTGGAGTCATTCCGAGAGTCCCGGGAGTCTATTTTCATCAAAACTTCCTCATGGTATCGAATGGCAGACTGGAATTCAACACCATCCTGATACATCTGGGTGGTAAGAATAGTGTTCCACAGTGATGGTGCACCATCCATAACTTCCATAATTATTTCGGATTCATCCAGTGTATATACCATGTTCAACAGCTCGGTCTTTCTAATGAAGTACTAACTTGGAGTTTCACGAGCAGGCCCGTAATCCCTGTAGGTTGCCTTATTCACTCTTCTGTGCTGTCAATCGAGCCATCTGCGATTCAGGAAGCATGTTGTAAACACCTTTCGCAAAGTATCCCAGTCCTGTTCTATCTCTGAGTGATAGCTAATTGGCAAAGACCAGTACGAGACTTCTGCATCACCCTCCAAGCACTTCGGAACAACACGACCCAGTTGACGAAACATAGTTGCAGACTCTCTGGCAATGTCGTTAATTTTCAGGAGCCAGCAAAGAATGTTGTCTGTGTTTCCATCTCACTTCGGTACATTTTCATACTTCAGTTTCAAGTCAAAACAAGGCTCCTTAATAGAGCCAGATTTGTCATTGTCATTATCATATGATCCACGACTGGGGCCAGGGCCACCAGGAGCCTCGGGTGGAGGTCCGTCATTTCCAGATTTTCTGCGAGGCTGATACCAACGGCACCAGCAACGGCTATCGTGATCATCATATGATCCACGACTGGGGCCAGGGCCACCAGGAGCCTCGGGTGGAGGTCCGTCATTTCCAGATTGTCTACGAGGCTGATACCAACGGTGCCAGCGATGGCTATCGCGATCATCATCATCATCACTGCTTCCACTGGGATCACCATCAGGTGGATTCAGTGCACCGTGGCAATGGGGACTTTCACGAAAACCAGCTGGAGATGGTGGTCTACGTGGAGGATTGGAGAAAATCCAGAATCCATATGGGGAGGTCAGTCTCGAGCCCCTTGCAGTGCCTGAGAACCCATTCTCCTCATCTGATCTGCCTCTTGTGGATCTCCAGCGAATTTGGTCTCACAAACTGGAGCCTCAAAGACATTGGCCATAGGATTCAGAATTTCTGACATTCTATGGTTGTTCTTTGGGAGTCTGTTGTTTTTCGCAAAGAGACCGAATCGAACTGATGAATCACGAGTGAAAGGGCGCCTCAGTGGTTCATCAGATGTCTCGAAGCCAGAAGTACGGTGAGCTGGAGTGGCGGGAAGAAGAGCTCGGAATGTAGGTGGCATAGGTGGTGCAACACTCTGAGATTGTGCATGCGAGAACTCCTCGGCAGCTTCGTACACATCATGATTGAAATCATGAGGTTTCTTCTCCATGCAGTTGTGATATTTGTCCAACAGGTACAGGAAGTGTTCCACTTCAACTCTGAAGCACACAGGCAGGATCTCAAAGTCATTCAACGACCAGTACTCTTCCAAATCATCATTGTCTCCCCATGATGGGATGGCAGGCAGACATTTACCTGCCAATCGGAAAGAGTCCTCTGCCCATTGTCTCAAGTAAAATAAGACTCGTATGAGTAACCGGTATTCCTCAGTCTCGATAGGATAGCAAGTAGTCCAGTAGCCAATCCGTGCTCATGTTGGAGCCTTCATGAGCAGCTGATCCAGAAGTCTCAATTCATTGGGGAAAACTCTCGTAAACAATGTTCTGGAGGCGATTTTTCCATGCAGGAGATTACTCTTGCTGATGGTTTTCAATCCCTTGAGTAGAGCATTGTGTAGCCGTGAGAGTATCTGGTTGTTAGTCCCTATTTCATCAAGTGATGTCAACATAGGGAGATTAATGACCTCTACAACTACTGGAGCCTCCTGATCAACATTTTCCAAGCTGCTGTCACCTGCTCTACTTTGCTAAATCTAAATGTGTTTTTTCCGCCAGAAAATTGATCCAGACTAATTTGGTTTAATCCATTCAGCACAGTGGTTACAGCATGATGGGTATCTATATGAGATCTAATTACAGCTACTAGAACTGACGCAGCCCTGTGCCTGCGCTGCTCAGACCAGTGGAGGCACAATTGGTTGTTTTGCCATTGATCAATCAAGATTAATTGACAACCTACCGTAAATGCAGGCCACCAGTGGGTCACCACCAGCCATCCTCTGGGAAGTTCGGTTAAGTATTACAGGAATCGTCACAATGGGTGCTGATACACACTGAGAATGTGCCACTCATGATGGTGGCATCACTGGCATGGAGAGATTTGTGGAGAGCTGCCATGCCTGCTTGAAGTGGTGAAGGAGTGTAAGCCAGATGAGTCTTGAGGAATGGTGGTATTGCTACAACGAGGCAGGACAAGAAGAGGGGCCTTGAAGGGATGAGCGATGAAAGCAAGAGGATGTGCTATCATGTGACAGAGCCGAACAAAGAACAAAGAAGCCCATCAACTTGCTTTCAAGTTGATCGGCACAAAGCCACACACCTAAAACGGTAATCTTTCCGCCTTGTTAAGTGTGGAGTTTAATGTTGACTATTCAACTCACTTTCAGATTGTCGGAAAGTCCCTCTTTCAGTTTGACAATTAGTGTGGCAGAATGTGGTAATTTAATCACCCCTTTCCGATCAACTGGAAACAAAGAAATTCCGTCGAAAGAGAAAAGCTGGGGCAATGTTAGCCTTCCAACTAAGATGAATGCAATGATGAAAGGAGTATTTTTAGCACTCCTTTCAGTTTTGCCGGAATCAAAGACTTTAATCCTTTGCGGAATGTGTGACACACCAAAAGACAATGGTCACACATTCCACAAAGGATTGAAGTTTTTGATTCCGGCGACACTGAAAGGAGCGCTAAAAATACTTCTTTCATCTTCACATTCATCTCCGTGGAAAGGATTACTTTCCTCCAACCTTTCCTTTTTGGCTGAATGTCTTTATTTCCGGTTTAGTGGAAAAGTTTGATTAAATTACCACATTCTGCCACACTAATTGCCAAACTGAAAGAGGGACCTTCCGATGATCTGAAAGTGAGTTGAATACTCAACATTATGTCAAGAAATGAATTATTCGGAGCGCCCCGGCCTCCGGCCCGTGATAGACATTGACAGATGGTTGGACAGCTTGACACAGCAGTAGATAGTTATATAAACCTCTTGCACTCGTCCCTTGCCCTCAGTCTTTCATCCCACATAGCGGGAGACTGAGGGTGAGTTCCTTACTTACTTACTTGTATTATCCTTACTTACTTATCCTGTAGTACTGCGCCTTCCGCGCATTTACAGGTATTTAATATACAGTCTTTCATCCCACATAGCGGGAGACTGAGGTACTGTGCCTTCCGCGCATTTACAGATTTTGACAGGTTATGGGCCCCGGAGCATTGCTTCTCTAGGACAGACCTCAAAGAATCAAGACTCATTGCTCGCTCCCTCGGAGCTAGAAGCATCCCGAGCATCACCTCACATCATTCCATCATTCCATCATTCCATCACCCGATCCGATATCACCTCGGACGTCTCACACGATGTCAACAACAGATATTGCGGACTTTACCGCACTCTCGGGTGCAGATGACTGGCCTATGTTTCGTGTCACCACTCAAGGGGAGTTACGTCAAGCAGGCTTGTTCACACTACTAGAGGATGTCATCAAGGCTCTTACTGCCACAGATGCTCTGCACATTGCTGCTGCCAACACCCCCTTGCCTGGTTCTCCCGCTCCTGCTGGTGTGGCCTTCAAGGACACTCCAGTGGAGCGCAACAGCCGTGCTCTAGGAGTTTTGCAGAAATATCTCTCTGCTGAACTAAAGCTGGAATACTTGGACGAATCTAATGCTGGAGTTCTCTGGGCTAAACTTCGAGTGCGCTTCGAGGAAGAGAACCGTGCTGATACAGCAATGGGCATTCTCTCAGATCTCTTTGCCACCAAATTGGTGATTGAGGGTGATCCTGAGCTTGTTGAGAAGAAACAACTTGAAACACATGTTGCTCTTGTGAAAGGCTACTTTGATCGCTTGACATGGTTGAAATATCCATTCCCCCCAGAGCTACAGCCCCTTATTCTCCTCAGCACTCTTCCACAGGACAGCTACTGGACTGGAATCCGTGGGAACATTGTTTCTTCCCTTGGTTCCACCATCACTCTAGACAAAGTTCGTGGACGCATAGTTGCTGCAGGGAAAAAGCCCATTGCAGATACCGATACAGCTATGGCAGCACAGAGTTCTAGCAAAGGCAAATCAACGGCTTCCAAGTACTGCCTTCATCATGGGCAAAATGCGACACACTCATCTGATGAATGTCGTAACTTGAAGAACTTGTCTCAGGACTCTAAGAAAGAGAACAAGTCCAAGTCGAAGAAACCAGATAAGAAGGATAGGAAATGTGGCTCAAAGGCAAATGCCACTGCCACTTCTGACTCTGATTCTGACAACTCGGAGGCGGATGCCAAATTAGCTATAGCTTCTGTCTCTGCCAAATTTTACTCCGCTTTTTCTGCTTATTTGTCGAGTGACTCTGGCAAACCGAAATGGGTGATAGTAATTGATTCCGGAGCATCTAGGGTCATGACTCCACACCTTGACTGGTTTGAAACTGGTACATACCAGATTCTCAATCCTCCCAGAAAGGTTCGCCTGGGAAACGATACTTACTGTGATGCAATCGGAATCGGAACTGTCTGTTTCTCCTGTAAGACAAAGCATGGAGCAAATAAGCTTGAGCTCAAACGTGCTTTACATGTTCCTTCCTTTGGAATCACACTGGTATCTGTGCAGCAATTAGCAAAAGCTGGCCACAAGTGCACGTTCGAAGGAGAAAAATGCATTGTCAGAAGCTCTAAAGGACAGCACATTGTTGAGGCAACACAATACAAAGGACTATACCACATGACTTGCACTCCCTTGAGCCAGGATCCACATGCTTTATTTGCCATGGATATCAACCACCTGCACAGAATCTCTGGGCACACAAATTACCAGCTACTCCAGAACTCTGTGAGCAAGGGTCAACTTGGAGGTATCACCTCCTTGACAGGACAGCCAAAATTCTGCGAAGCTTGTGTGCTGGGGAAAATGAAGAAATTACCGTTTTCCAAAAGCCAGACTAAGGCTCAGGGACCTCTGGACATTATGTCCTCTGACGTTGGTGGTCCGGTGACACCTACAGGCCCTGGTGGCATACGATATTGGGCTGTAGTGGTCGATCACTGGGGCTCACATGTGTGGGTTCTATTTGCCAAAAGGAAATCCGAGATCTACCTCCGGCTAAAAGAATGGTGCATCCACGTGGAGCAGCACTTCCGTGCCACTATTGAAAACTGGGAATTTGGTGCAGGATGGACTCGTTTTTTCCGCACAGATGGTGGTGGCGAGTACACATCGAAGCAGATGGAGGCAGAATTCAAAAGACTGGGAATCATCCATGAAGTCACTGCACCATATACACCTGAGCAGGATGGAATTGCTGAACGAATGCAACAAACCCTTGTTACACGAGCAACCACTATGTTGATTGATTCCCGGCTGCCTCGTAAATTCTGGACCTTGGCCTTACGTGCCGCTGCCTACACCATTAATCGTACTCCTGCCTCTGCACAGAAATTCCGTATCCCCCACGAGAAACTCTTTGATCGGCCAGTGAATATTCATCACATGCATCGCTTTGGATGTCGGGCATACCCACTCATTCTAAAGGAGAAGCGTCACAAACAGAAGTTTGGAGACAAAGCAAAGCGCTGTATATTTGTTGGCTATCATGAAAACAGCAAAGCATATGATCTGCTGGTGATCAACAAAGACGGGACTTATGGTGAAATTATAACCTCGAGACATGTCAGGTTCGATGAGGATGAGCCCTTGACTGGAATACAGCCTCGAATGGCACCAGTCATCACCTCTAGAAAACAGCTCGAGGAAGTATCACAAAGTCTGCTACAGCGGGATTCTCCATATTATGATGATGACGATGAGGATATTCCTCCTGGACCAATTCCAGGTTCAGTGGGGGAACCTCAGATCTCCGTGACTCCAATGGGGGAAGGTTTGCCTCAACCTGAACCCCCCAATAATGATCCACCCATTGGACATCCTTCCGAGAGGGGCACTCCACCGCTTCGAAGAGTTGCAGGTGTTAGAGTTGAACCCTCCCGAAGATCAACTCGTGAGCGAGTACCGGCAAAGCATCCTAATGCGGTCTATGAGTACATTGCACAGGGAAAGCAATCCCAGTCTAAAGCTCAGCGTGCAGCAGAGACTGAAGCTCGCAAGAATGCCTATGAGACAGCTCCTCCCCCACCAAATACAGCTCCCCAGGAAGATGTTGAAGAAGCATTTCTTTTAGCAACTCTTGACGATGTCATAGCTGAAGCTTTTGCCGCACATGATCCTGTTGACTCGCCTAGCTGGGCAGAGGCCATGAAAAGTCCAAATGCGGATCAATGGACCGCAGGACTTAACGAAGAGCTTGCCAGCCTCCAGGAGAACAATGTCTATGATGTTGTTCCCATTCCTAAGGATGCCAAACCTATTCGGTCCAAAGTGGTACCCAAGCTCAAACGAGATGAAAAAGGTCTTCCAGCGCGGTACAAAATTCGCATTGTAGCTCGAGGCGATACCCAGAAAGAAGGCATTGACTACAAGGAAGTTTTTGCCCCCACAGCCAATCTGGAGTCTGTTCGCATAATTTGTGCACTTGCAGCTAAACACAATCTGGAGCTTGACCAGATGGATGTCTCCACAGCTTATCTCAACGGTGAACTCGAGGAGGAAATTTACATGATGCCTCCAGAGTGTGTTGATATTCCAGACGGGCATTGCTGGCGCTTAAAGCGGGCTTTATATGGACTCAAACAGGCAGGGAGAACTTGGAACCGGACTCTAGATACAAAACTCTTGAAGCTTGGTTTTCACCGTCTGAACTCGGAAACATGTCTTTATGTCTACAAGGAAGGCAAACAGACATGCTTCGTGGTAGTCTATGTTGATGATCTACTGATCGCAGCTACCTCCAAAGAGTTCTCCCACAAAGTCAAAGGGTTACTTGCATCCTGCTTCAAAATGCGAGATCTTGGTCCCGCCAAATACCTCCTTGGAATTGAGATCGTTCGCAACCGCAAAAAGCGCACAATTGCTCTCAACCAGAGTCAATATATTGACAAGGTTCTTGCTCGCTACGGCATGACCAATTGCAAACCTGTGTTTACTCCAATGGTCACAGGCACTGATCTCAGTGCTACTAACCCTGACGACGACGAGACCATTCATCAGATGGCTTTAGTTCAAGGGGGACCTATTGTCTCATACCAGAGCGTCATTGGATCTTCTATGTATGCAATGCTGGGAACCCGACCGGATATTGCACACACTGTCGGAGTTCTTGGACGCTTCAGCGCAAATCCCAAAAGCCATCACTGGGCTGCTGCAAAGCGCCTACTACGCTATCTAAAAGGCACTCGAGACTGGGCATTGCACTTTGACGGAGCAGATATTGGCATGGACATGAACTTCCTTGGATATAGTGATGCCAACTGGAACGGAGACCGAGACACTTCCCGTTCAACCTCAGGCTATGTTTTTATCGCAAGCCGAGGAGCCATTGGTTGGTCAAGTCGCAGACAGTCCATGGTTGCCTTATCATCAACCGAGAGCGAGTACATTGGATTAGCAAATGCCGGACAGCACCTCGCCTGGCTGCGATCCTTCTTCGAGGAGCTTGGAGAGCCGCAGAACAATCCTACTGAGTTGCGATGCGACAACAGAGCCGCAATCATCCTTTCTCAGGATCCACAATTCCGTGCACGCACTCAACATATTCAGCGCAAATACCATTTTATGCGAGATGATCTTGTTCGACATGGAGAATGTGTGGTTATCTGGTATCCAACGGAAGAAATGGTGGCGGACATTTTCACAAAGGCTCTTCCTCACGAGAAGCATTCCAAGTTCTGTTTGTCCATGGGACTACGGCCTGGGTCGAGTGGGGGTGTCAAGAAATGAATTATTCGGAGCGCCCCGGCCTCCGGCCCGTGATAGACATTGACAGATGGTTGGACAGCTTGACACAGCAGTAGATAGTTATATAAACCTCTTGCACTCGTCCCTTGCCCTCAGTCTTTCATCCCACATAGCGGGAGACTGAGGGTGAGTTCCTTACTTACTTACTTGTATTATCCTTACTTACTTATCCTGTAGTACTGCGCCTTCCGCGCATTTACAGGTATTTAATATACAGTCTTTTATCCCACATAGCGGGAGACTGAGGTACTGCACCTTCCGCGCATTTACAGATTTTGACACATTAAACCCCACACTTAACAAGGCAGGAAGATTGCTTTTTTAGGTGTGCCACCACCTCTTCTTTCTCCCCACCACCTTTGACTCCACTGCCAGACAACTGCGTCGGCCCATACCCCACGTCACAGTAACGGTGGAGTGTGTTTCACTTACCGCTGATCATCTGTAGATCAAAGCCATCACCAGCAGTTTGACAACTGTGTTGAGGTGTGCACAGCTTGAACCGTGGCTCAGGAGTGGCACAATGTGACTCCTTTAGTACTAAAAGGAAACCAATACAGCAACGGAAGCATGGGGAGGCTTGTAAGTAACACTCCAAGGTTGAACCACTATATTCCCTTTTGGGACGATATTGATCGCCCGCAAGGAAACCTCAAACCCGCCCCTCCCATACCACATTTGCATTGAAATTTTGTGAGTCCGACCGGAATTGAGGGGATTTCCTCGGCCTACTTGTGGGTTTCAGCCATAAATATAGTGAATCCATCGTCTTTGTCATGTTCTCCAGAGCCCACTTAGCTGCTGTGCTGACAAAATAATAGTATCTCCCAAACGACTACCCCACTGAACAAATGCTTGTCGCCTTCGTACTGATGTTCTCGGGATATTTTCTGGTTGACTTGCTGTCTCCTTGCAGCTTGTTTTGCTGTTGCAAGGCAAATTTTTGTTTGCCAAGGGAGCTTTTTGTTTGAAGCCAAGAAAGATATTCTGCACCCCCGTTTGCCGTGTACCTGGACCGGGGTTGCGTCTTGTCATGCCCTCCGGACCCAAAGGACGCTCCCTGGAACTTGTGGGCCAAATTCAATGTGCTGCAGGCACTCGACAAATTTTTGTTTGCGAAGGGAGCTTTTTGATGGAAGCCAAGAAAAATATTCTGCACCCCCGTTTGTCGTAGAACTGGACCTGGTTTGCATGTTGTCATGCCCGTCGGACCCAAAGGACACTCCCCATAACTTGCGGTCCAAATTCCACGTGCTGCAGGCGCTCGGCAAATTTTGTTTGCCAAGGGAGCTGTTTCATTGAACCAAGAAAAATATTCTGCACCCCCGTTTGTCATGGACCTGGACCTGGTTTGCATGTTGTCATGCCCTCCAGACCCAAAGGACGCTCCCCGTAACTTGCGGGCCAAATTCCATGTGCCGCAGGCGCTCGGCAAATTTTTGTTTGCCAAGGGAGCTATTTCATTGAACCAAGGAAAATATTCTGCACTCCTGTTTGTCACGGACCTGGACCTGGTTTGCATATTGTCATGCCCTCCGGACCAAAGGACGCTCCCCATAACTTGCGGGCCAAATTCCGCGTGCCGCAGGCACTCGGCAAATCTTTGTTTGCCGAGGGAGCTTTTTCATTGAAGCCAGGAAACATATTCCGCACCCCCGTTTGCGGCGGACCTGGACCTGGCATCCAAAGACGCAAGGTTCCACTGGATTGTTTGTTCTCTTACCCTTGGATCGTCAAGTCGTCGCACTTGGTGTTTGGCAGTTGACTACGAACCTTGGAAGGAAGACTCTCATCGCAAAGAGCGTAAGGTAACCTCCGGAGTTGACGGAAATCGACAGGAACCTGCCCATGCGCTCGCTGCTCCTGCTGCACCTGCATATGTTCCTCAGCCTACAGCGCCGACGTTGACGAGCACCACAATGGAGGATCTCACTCGCCAACTCGAGAACCTCCATCTCAATCTTGCTTCTCTAAAGTTAGGTACCAACCAATCGCAGCTATCTAATCAAACTTCACAGAATACATCGAGCAGCCGAAGAAGCGTTGCTTCATGTGCACCAAGGTGGACGAGCATCCCCTGCATCCGTCTAGGTGCCCCGTGACGAGGTTCCTACTCGATTTGCATATGATCAAGTTCGATACAATCAAAGAAAGGTATGTCATGCATGAGAAAACAGACTTACCGCGTGTTCCCCAAGGATTTATCGGAGGAGTCGCCGATTATATCCGCGCTATCGCCAGAGACCAAGCTCAGCAAGTCACGACCGCCCGAACGAGCACTATTGGACTGTCATACGGCCTTACCAACGTTTTAAATAACAACAACTTCGCGGTATCTTCCCTTGAGATCTCGGATAGATTCGCTGACCCGGTTACGCGCACAGGAAAAGATACTAATGCACGCTTTGATCCCACGAAACGGCCGGAAGGAGGTGAAGGAAAAGGTCGAGTCCCGGAGGCTTCTAAGCCGACGGCGTCTGCACCTAATCCCGGACCATCGCCGCCAATTATACCTCCGAACTCTTCGCTTCAAGCACCGCCTAATCCGATTAATCGACAAGACGGTTGGAAGGACTCGCGTCCTTCAAACTCCAAGCCCAAGAACGACGACATCGTCATGCGAGACACTTAAAAGCCCAGTGTTCAAGATAAGTATCACCTCACTTCGAATATTCAAGAACGCGCTGACCCGACTTCTCTGTTTGAGCAGCTGTTGAATGTCGAGATCACAATTCCTCTCTTCCAGTTAGTGGGAGTTAGTCCTATCATGCAGAAAATCATGTCCGAGGCGACTCGATCGAGACGCGAATACGGCGTTAAACAAGCTGAGTATTTCATTGATGGCTCGGAAGCAGACGTCGATCCATTCATGAACCTGAACCAGTCTCAGGTTATCGAGACTGGCGCTAAACGAGTTTATGCTCATAATTCCTAAGGGCTCGACGATTTCTTGGTGCGTTACGGGAACGCGATTGCTAAAGTTCCTGAAAGACGCTATTTTACCATGACTACTGGTACCCTTCTATTACTATTGCGGGAGTTGAACTGACCGCTATGATTGACTGCGGCTCTGAGTCAAACCTCGCCGGCAAATCGATCCCTGCGCGCTGTGGTCTCGCAGTTGACTTCGAGGGTATGAAGTGGGCGCTGAAAGGCATTCATGGAGCCCCGAACAGCTGCGCGGCTGCTCAACAGATGTTACATTGCGCATAGGCAGACATGAATTCCCTCATCACTTATTTATTTCGCACCAGGAACTCGGTCAACACGATTTGATTCTCGGACAGCCTTTCCTTCAATGGTTTGCAGCACGTCTAAATTACGAACGCACGGGAACCGTGAGTTTGTACTTGTGGAAAGAAGGTGACAGGAAAGTCCATCCTACTATTGTCATTACCATTACTGACCCACTAGATCCCCGTAACACTACGACAGTTACTCGCGGACACACTCACCCGATGGCTTGGGTCGAAGAAGTGTCGGATGAGGAGGATTTTTAGTGCAAGGGAGCAAGCCGAAAGTCCTCCAATCCTCCCATGCAAATACCCTCGGAAGATCTTTTGAAGCGCTAATGGGACGAGCTGAGTTTTCTGATTTCGATTCCTTATTTCTCCTTAATCCCGTTTCCTCTTACGATACCATGATCCATTCTCATTTCCTTGCTACTCATCCTGACTTGGACTCTATCGTTTCTACTCCCTAGACTGATCGTGCTCTCGCTGACTTCTTTCTTGCCAGAACCAACGCTGGAGCCAAAGCTCCGGTGATGAACAAGAAGAGGTATAAGCCCCCGCCCTGTACCATCATATATGCCTAATCCCGAAGCTCATTTCTTTCGCGAAATACCCCGTACCACGCTGACTGAAATGCCTTCGCATCCTATAGATTATCGCGAGCTGAACTTCGGTTCAAGAGTTACTCTCGAACAACTCGAGATGATGCTAGCAAAAATACAACCCGGTATTCTCAGCAAGGAGGAAATCGACCTTCTAGCATTCGTCGTCGCCACGCGTGAGTTCGCCTTTGCCTTTCAATACTCGGAGAAAGGCTCTTTTTCCAGAGAATATTATCCCAACCATGAATTCCCAACTATCGAGCACACGCCTTGAGAAAATCGAGCAATACCGATTCCCGCTGCTATGTTGGACGACGTTCGCAAGGTTATCAAAGATGACGAAGCTTCCGGTCGATTTGAACCAACGGTTTCAAGCTATCGGTGCGGTATGTTTCCGGTGGTGAAGAAACCAGGATCCGTTTCACTCGTGCGCATTATCCTCAATCTCGAGAGTCTGAATACCGTCACTGTCCAGGATTCCGCGCTGATTATGAATGTTAATGAATTCGCTGAGTACTTTGTTGGTTACGCTATCTATGGGCTGGCAGATTTATTTTCAGGTTTCGACGCGATTTGGATTGACCTAAAATCGCGGCCACTTCAAGCCTTCCATTCGCCAGCGGGACAGAAGCAACAAGTGACGATGGCTCATGGTTACACCAATGCAATGCAAGAATTCAGCCGTCGTGTTGCTCATGCGCTCAAACCTGTTGCGCCCAAGAAAGCAGACACTTTCATCGATGATTGCGGAGTCAAAGGCCCTACTTCCAGGTGACATTCCAATCCCAGAGAACCCTAATATTCGCAGATTCGTCTGGGAGTATGCAATAAATCTCGACCAATTTCTCGGTACCTTGATCATGGCCGGGATTACGGCTTCAGGTGTGAAGACAATCCTCACAGCGTAAGACCTTTACATTGTAGGATCTGTTGTGTCGCTCGAGGGCTGGAAGATATCTCCGAGCCTCGTTCAACACGTTCTCGATAGGCCAATCCCCAGATCTGTCTCTGAGGTTATAACCCTTTCTGGGATTAGCTGGGGGTGGTCGTCGTTGGATCAAAGGATTTTCACTGATAGCCAAGCCACTTGCTGCACTCTTGATAAACGTTACTACTGAGTTCTGCATCACAGAGGATGCCATCGAGGCCAAGAAACTCTCAAACAACTTATCACCATCGCTCCAGTTCTAGTTCGACTCAACTACCCAGCAGCTAAGTTAATCACTCGTCCTCCTCGCGATTCAGATAACGGCCTTATTGTAGTGGGCGTCGATTCGTCTTGGAAGGGCACCAGTTGGGCTGTTGCTAAGTCTCCTTGAATTCACACCCAAACAACTAGGCCCCACTCTCCCCTACTTCACTGCGCTCAGATACGTCCGCCTGCACAATATTAGACCACTTCCAGACTTCTCAATCCGAAAATCATTTGTGGCAGTCTCCGAACAATTTTTGCTCGGAGATGAGTTGATTTTCCTCGAGTTCCTTCAAACTGAAGCTCACTCTCAAAGTATCCCCCTCGCGGAAATGGCGAACGTTAACGCCGGACACAAGCATGGATCACGCGATGAAGATTCCATCGAACTCTGGACCGAGCTGACCGTATATCATCCACGAGAAGCGCAAACGAGATGCGTTCGTTCTTCGTGAACTCAGTGGCGCTATTCTCAAAGGACACGTTAACATACGTCGTCTCCGTCTCTTGTACTTCCGCCCGAGCAACCAGACGCTGAAAACTTCTCTCAAGCCTAGGGCTCGGCATACCGAAATCGCAAATGCCGACTATCGACTGTACTACGCGGTCATGAACATGGTGCACTATTCTCTCGAAGATTGCGACGCTAAGTTGACTTCTATCTTATAAATTGCTTCCGCTTCGCCTTCTCTTCCACAATTCTTCTGTTCTTGAGAAGTGCCATGCTATTCCACATATACTCCTCATGCCTTTGAGAGAACCAATCAGCATACTCCTCGATCGTTGCCCACGACTTTTTGTTTTCTCTGGCTGGAAATACCCAAGGGCCCGCTTGTGTAGGTCCGAGTCAAAAAACACTGCAAGAGCGACACCGACCGCCAAGTTATCCTGCGGGCAGAATCTTTCGCTCCCGGCGAGATAGTCCGGGTGCAGGGCATTCTGGCCGAAAGAAAAGATATGGCAGGTGTAGCAGGGACGATTTGACCCCTCGTATTTGACCACCCGTCGGAAGGCACTCAATGATTGTTGCCGCCCCGCCTTGTCAATGCGAGGGCATGTCCAATACTTGTGTTGGGACTCCGCATTGGGCCGCACATATGCGAAGCAATAGCTGCAGCTGTCTCCGGCGAGGTTAAACAAGTCAAAGAAAACCTGCAGCATTCCATGTCTGACTTCAATGGTCGCACCCACATGCTTTCGAGATTCTTCAACAACAGATCCGAAAGCATTGTGCAACTTGCGCTTGATCCCGCGAGGCGGAGTCCAAGCGAGAGGGGCTTCCGGCAGGAGCTTCCGAGGTGAGATCAATTGACCTGGCTCGGGGTTGCCTGGAAAAAAGATAGACAGAAAAAGTTTCCTTAGTGTGCTGTTCATGTTGGGGAATCAAAAGAATGGTCCTGACCTTTCTCCATGCACGAGGTGCAGTAATCTCCGTACACACGCACCTTCGGACAGGTCACACCTCTGCCGTCGATGAATTGTGTCGTGGCATAGACCAGACACGCTTGCGGATACGGTTGGCTGGACGTTTGAAGACCAGATCGAACATGGCCTCGGCTCCCCGTATGTCCTCCCAGGTTTCATCCACCTTGCCGTAAAACTTGGACGACCGCACCGGGATCAAAAAGTTTCGCCCCCTTGTGCCAGGGCCCCGTGCGGCTCAGGCACGTTGTTGCTCAAACATGACCAGATCAAAAGGCAGTCCAAGATGGATGGTGAAGAGGACATTGGGATAGTCGGTTCCAGCTCCCAAAGCGGTCGTCACCACAATGCCTGGGCTGAGTCCCGCAACACAATTGGAGTACATCTTTTCGCGCTCCTCTTCCTTGATCCCTGCGTGATAGAAGGGCAGACCGAGCGCCTTGGCAGCGCGTTGACCATCTTCGGTCCTTGTGACAAACACAAGAAACCGGTGCCTAGGAGCCCAGCCAGACCTCTGGGTGATGTTGGAGATGCACTGCTTGGCAACTGTGATTTGCTGCGCAAAGTCGGAGCATGGCTTTTCAATGATGACCCGCAGCTCTGCCCTTTCACTGAGGGTCGAGAGGCGTGTCGGGTTCACAAGCATGAACTGCTTCTGGAGAAACAGTTCGGCGCCTGGTGGAATTGTGGCACTCATCACAAGACTTGCATGGGAGACACAATCTCATCCTTGTCTCCTTGGACATGGCAAAGCACGGTCGCTGGACACAAGTGATCATGCAGCTCCACAGCGGGAAAAAACCGGTCCTGCGGTATGTGATGGATGAGGTGGCCTACTACTTTTCGGACTATGACTTCCGGATGTCTCTGGTCGACCCTTTTGCACTCCGTGTGTTTCACTTCCAGATGGTTCTGGGCCCTTTGCCCCTAGGTATCGCTCGTACGGGAGCCCTAGCTTCACGAGACGACGCTCCCAATCCGCCATCAACGAGACCAACGGCAAGATGATCACAGTATATCTGTTCTCAACCATCTATGCATACTCTAGCCTAAGTGGATGAAGCCGTTATGCGTACTCTAGACTAAGTAGATGTGTTATGTGTACACTAGCCTAAGCTGTTATGCGTACACTAGACTAAGTAGATGTGTTATGTGTACACTAGCCTAAGCTGTTATGCGTACACTAGACTAAGTAGATGTGTTATGCATACACTAGCCTAAGCTGTTATGCGTACTCTAGACTAAGTAGATGCGTTATGCGTGCACTAGCCTAAGCTGTTATGCGTACTCTAGACTAAGTAGATGTGTTATGCATACACTAGCCTAAGCTGTTATGCGTACTCTAGACTAAGTAGATGCGTTATGCGTACAGTAGCCTAAGCTGTTATGCGTACTCGAGACTAAGTAGATGTGTTATGTGTACACTAGCCTAAGCCGTTATGCATACTCTAGCCTAAGTGGATGTGTTATGCGTACACTAGACTAAATAGATGTGTTATGCGTACACTAGCCTAAGCCATTATGCGTACTCTAGACTAAGTAGATGTGTTATGCGTACTCTAGACTAAGCCGTTATGCATACTCTAGCCCAAGTGGATGTGTTATGCGTATTCTAGACTAAGCCATTATGCGTACTCTAGAATAAGTAGATGTGTTATGTGTACACTAGACTAAGTAGATGTGTTATGCATACTCTAGCCTAAGTGGATGTACTATGCATACGTTAGACTAAGTGGATGCGTTATGCATACATTAGATCTTAATCTAGACAAGCAATGAAAGTGGGTATAAGGGAATGGTGTGACGGCACTTTTGCCGAAAGGCAGTGATTTTAGTTCATTTATAACCAAGCGTTATGAGGCCAGCGCGGTCAATATTTTTTGGTATATGCATTCGTTGAGATCCCCAGGATCCCTACACAAAACTGCAGCCGACTAGCACGCGCCGGGAACATGAGCTCGACCGATCTCTACGAGGTCTCGGAATTCCGTCCCACTCGGGGTTCATTTATTTCTGTGGTTCATAACCAAGCGTTATGAGGCTGGCGTGGTCAACTTTCTTCGTTATATGTGTTCTTTGAGATCCCTCGTAACCCTCCACAAAACTGCAGCCGACTAGCGCGCTCCGGGAACAGGAGCGCAACCGATCCTTGTGAGGTCTCGGCAGGAATTGCCTGTTTGATTTGGGCCCATGTCCTGATAGTGTGTTGGACCATTGTTTTCTTCGGCCCTTTCCACACTAATTTGCCCACAGTCTGGGTTGGAGTTTTATTTTATTTTATTAAGCAATATATTGGGCGCTGGTACTCACTCCTGTCGATGGTTCATGAACAACGATCTAGGGAATTTGCTGTTCAATTCTGTTCTGAGCCGTACTTACATCATTTATTCCCCGTTTCTATTCGCAGCAGATTCAGGCCGAGCCCCAACATGATGATTGATTCACTGACTTTCGATCCAGTAGAAGTCACTCACTCTCCCTCCTATTCACCAAAATGCGCACTGATTTTATTGCTGATATACCAGTTTGACTTCACTTTCGGCGCCCTCAGGATTTAAGCTTGGATGGTGCGGGGAATGTGGCGGCGATCGAGGGGTTCCGTCCTCTCAGGGTGTTGCAGGTGTCAGCGTAGATACACGAAGGACTCATTGCTAGGTAGTTGTGTAGTTTTAAATCTGTCACAGATCTCACAGGGCACAACGGCCATGGCCGTGGATTCATGGCATTTGAAGGGCATGGGACCGACATTTGCCATGGCGTTTTCCATGGCATTGCACAGGCATTGCACAATCGATCAAAAATTGGGCAGGTGTGAGAACCAAACCCAGGTTGTCAGATTCCGCTACATCGTTTCACTCCACCACCATCCTCTCTTCAGGACCAGTATAAAGCCTTCTCTCATATCTCAATTCTACAGCAAAAGGAACCATATATAGTCTCACTACTGCCCTCAGTCCTGTCACTACTCCTCTTGGCGCTGCATCGATGTCTTTGCAGCGGAAATCATTGGGTTCTCGAGCCATGAAAACAAGCCATACATTTAGTGACAAGCATATTTTGTGCTCTGTACTCAATGGATTGCTGTTATGGCTCAACCACAATAATTCTCCAAGTGTGTGCGACCGTGTTGTTGCCTCGAGGTCAAGAGATCAAGAGATCAATGATCGGCCGGCCTTCAAATAATTATTTCTGTCATCGAGCTTCGTCTTTCATCTAATCCCCTCCTACTTTCCACCTCCATGGCACCAAATTCGCCTCAGCCCAAGCCTTCTTCGAGAAAAGGGGAGACCAAAGTCAACTTTGGTGCAAGCGGCACTTCGCGCAAGTGCAAACCTAGCCCACGAATCCCGACGCTGGCCCCTCCTCAACAAAGAGGGCTCGTCCGAACGGTGCTTTGGGCTCCACCTCCATGGATACGGGAGGTGCAGGGCCCACCAACATGTCGGGTAGCACTGCGGGCACCGCCAGTACTGCCGACGCCGCTGATGCTAACAACACAGCTCCCAAGACAACCCCAGCGAAGAAGTGGGTGCATAACCGGTGGGGTATTAGGCCGAAAGAGGTTCCTGAAATCGCAAAGATGACCCAGGTGTCTGACCTTTGTACTCTTTCACATCCGCACAACTAAAGAGATTTTCAGAGGGCCTTTCAGCATTTCATTTGTGCACTATGTGGTCTGCTCACTCAGACAGATGTGCTTCCATCCGCCACCGAAGCCCAGAAACACTACGACAGGCGCTTTGACGACGTTGACGATGTTTGTGACACAGGGGGCAAAAGAGTGGGCACTTGTCATAATGGCATCTGTCAGGCACTTGCTGCGGCATCCGTCAGGCATGTGCTGGGCACTTGCTGCGGCCCTTTGTTACGTTCGGATCAATTCCGGTGATCAGCGTTAAATGGCACTATAATTAGCTTTGCAGTCCAGAAAATGCAAAATACATTCGCATTAACTCAATTCTTGTCCAATCATCCTCGGAAGTGGCTCAAATTAAACCGACAAGTGTCTAGTTTCAGAATATAAGAAAGGTTTGAAGTAAAACAGTTGAGTACTGACTGAGATCTTGCCCTGAGTGCCAAATACCCTGATGTTGGTGCCAAATTCGAGATACTAGCCAGCCAATGTGTATAGTTCAAACATGTTCGAACTCTGAACCATGATTGAATGTTACAGTTCAATTTCCCCAATTCAAACAATGGAGGGTAAAAAAAATTGTATGAATGTGTTTGAACTGCCGAACGGAACGTGATGAACCCGAATGTTAGGTTTAGGTTCAGTGTTCAGGAAAATGCCCGAACCGAACGCGAGTTCAGGTTCGGCATTTGCGAAAAAGGTGCTGGACCTGAACCGAACTGAACTTTGACATCACTCAGTGGGATGTGCAATGCGAGGCAATTCGGATTGACGTGGTGAGGATAAATTAGTCAAGAACACTTAGATGGACCGTAAAAGTGTGACTACTAAGTCCCATAAAAATCAGCTGGCTATAAATTACAGTACATCAAATTTTGCACCAGCATCAGGGGATTTTTTGGCACTTGGGGCAAGATCTCGGTCAGTACTCAACTGATTTACTTCAGACCTGTTTTATATTCTGAAACTAGACACTTGTCGGTTTAATTTGAGCCACTTCCGAGGATGATTGGACAAGAATTGAGCTAATGCGAATGTATTTTGCATTTTCTGTACTGCAAAGCTAATTATAGTGCCATTTGACGCTGATCACCGGAATTGATCCGAACATAACAAAGGGCTGCAGCAAGTGCCCAGCACATGCCTGACGGATGCCGCAGCAAGTGCCTGACGGATGCCATTATGACAAGTGCCCACTCTTTTGCCCCCTGTGTGAGCACATGTGAACACTTGTCGACGAATCCAGAACCGCTGTGAACGCGGCAAAGGACCTTGCCACCAAGCTTAAACGGGACGCAGTAAGAATTTCTGGGCCCATTACAAACAACATTGCGCGCATTCCCGAAACCCTTCTTGCTACAGTCTTCACCATGATTCTGAAAGCAGGTCTGCAAGGCTTCTGTCCTGACCTGGATTGCCCAGTTCAGTCCAAATACAACGAGCTTCATCGTCACTTGGCGGTGTCTGGGTTCCAATTTTTCTCAGATTCATTTGCACTCTCTGCTTTGGAGGTTAACGCCAAGGTCACTTCGAACACAGAGCTCCTCTGTGATATGTATGACAATTACACCTATGGAACATTGGCTCAGAGGACCAGGATGGAGAGGCGCTGCCCTGGCAGTCTCAGCCACTCCATCAAGCATGGTGTCCAATTAAAGGCCCGTGCCCGGGTGTGTCTTTCCTTATTCCCTCCATTCGTTGTTCTTATGATTGTTTTCAGTTCAGTCAAGTTCGTTTCAAAACCGCTGTTCACTCGGGCTCCGAAAGCCGGTGCAGCGTATAGTGTGTATCGAGGAGGCCCACTCTGACGACGAGCACACTCCCACTTCGGGTGAAAGCCGTGTCCGCGAAAGCCAGGCCGCAATCCAATTGTTGCCCAATTTTTCCACAAGGAGCTTGATCCTGCAGCCGAGGAGTACCGCAAGCGCAACGCAAAGTGGGGTAGAAGTAAGTCCAGGTCAAAGCGGAGTGTAATCACATTGACAAGCATTATCGCAGGGAGCCTAAGCCTCGCACCCGCTCCGATCCTCTTCTCCCTGCTTCTGCAATGGGGGTGATTTTGCCCCCCGACGTTCCAATTGATTTCTTTACCCCGAGTTTTACAATGCGCTCACGGCGAAGGAGCGCACCCGGTACATAAACACCGGTGTCGCTTTTCCCCTTGCGGATTTCGCGTTTGACGAGGTGCACGATGGCTGGAAGACCATGGGCAAGAAGAGTTTATGGAGATGTACAGGAACAATGTGTTGGCCCAGTACAACATCCCGGATGCAGAGGAAATTGACGCGATGCCTGACTCGGATGCGGATGACGAGGAAGAGGTGGAGATCAATCTCGAGGACACAGATGATGAGGAGGACGGAGAGATGGAGGTTGACGAGGACGTGTAGAGGTTGTGTTGGTATATAGATTTCTTTCTTTTCCTTAGATGTCTTTGGTTCAATAGAGTTCATTCTTCATCGTGTTATTTGACCTGACCTGATCTGCTTTGAGTGTTGACCAACCTTGCTCGGGTTATGAAAGGTCAACCAACCCTGAAAAAATTGAGGCCCTCTAGCAGCATAATGTGAAAGCATTATATGGAAGCTTACCATTGAGAATTGCAGATGGAATACCGTGTTGAAAGTGCGCATCAGAAGTGCAAACACTGACAAGCTAAATAGATGTTCGAGTTATGAGGCTGCAACATGAAAGGTCAACCCACCCTGAAAAAAATTGAGAGAATCTAGCAGCATAAGAAGAATGTCAAAGTATTATATGGAAGCTTGCCATTGAGATTTGCAGATGGAATAACACGTTGAAAAGTGCGCATCAGACGCGCAACACCGACAAGCTAAATAGATGTTCGAGTTTTTTTAAGTATCAAAACATCCCTATGACTCAGATTCATTTAATTACAAGCCCAACAAAATGTGAGCCTCGACACTGTCAGAAACAGTGTGGCACATGAGAACAGGACGACTGAACATGTTGTTTGGGTCTAACCTCATGGAGGATCTCATGGCTCCAACCCAAATGGAAATCCGGGAAGGGTTATGAATCCATGCTGGCAGTGACTTTGGTGGTAATGTTCGACATTGAAAGTAGATTTTTGGTAACTTCAAATTCGGATATTGCCATGGTACAAATTTGAGGTAATGGTTCCTCAGAGTGTTCGGGAACTACACTGATATTTGAGCTTTTTCTGCGGGACCCCCCATCTCTGAGGACTAAAAGAGAGGGTTTTTCCACGGTACCGGACACAGGAGGAGAAGCGGGCACTGCATTACACAGCCACAGTGGCTGTATAGGCCGTTGTTCCCTTTACCATCATTTTCTGATGGTAAAGAGCACAACGGTACATTTTATAACAATTGTAGCGTGCTGTGCGGCAAAGCCCACTAACTTGACTAGGGAATTTCACTTTGCTTTATTTACTTCGTCCCTATCCGAATGCCGATAGAGATAAATTATAATTCCCGCGGAGGTGAATAGATCGATCAAATCTGATGAAGGTCCGACGACCGGATCTGGCGGAGTTCAAACTATTCCCACTGAGAAAAGCATAACACAGACGATGCATACGACAAAGAGGTCTAGCAAAAGTATCTGCAAAGAATAAAAAGTATTGCGTGAGTCATTGGCCAAGTCGGAATTCAGATAAGTGGGACCCCCACCTTTGGCCTGCAAAAGCAGCGATTTGAAAGTCCGACACCTGGAGACCAAGGTCGATCCAAACGGCCAACGAGTCGCTAGGGATCCCCACCGTATCCGTATAATACGGTATACGGTTACGGTTATACGGCAATCCCATACCATACCATACAACCTTCCAGTTCCTCCTATATGGTTACAGGTGGCGGCCGTATGTATGCCATATGGAGCCGTATGAGTACGGCCGTATATGGCACATCTATGGTTACTATTTCCATGCACCGAAGACTGTTCTAGATGGTGGGTGGATGAACAAGGGCTGAAAACGGTTGAAGAACTAATTATGCTGAATGGAAATTCATACCATTAATGTCTGGACTGGGTATCGAAAGTGTGGCATTGTGAGTTGGCATGATGATGATTGAAAGGGAGGATGCGTCACACATGAACAAAGATGACCAAATGCAATCTGCGCAATCTGCACATGCTGACTAATTTTATCGCCCCTTTGGGCAGACTTGGTTCCTTTGGGTTTCGGCTCGGTAACGGTGTTTGTGGGCGCTTTATAATAATTAATAAATAACTAAAAAAAGGAAAGAGAAAGAGGGAAGGAAATTGAAAACCACCTTTGGCTTCCATCTTGGCCACGGAGTTTATTCTAGAACAAATCCTAAGATGTTCTATAGAGACAGAATTTGAAAAAGACAAAAGCCTAGCCATCAGTAGCTATATCAAGATTTGAACCCAAAATCCTCCTGGCACCACAAAACTGTGCGCTATGGTGCAATTTCTGTCAGGAACCCTTCAGGTGAATTGCTATCATGAATCTACATAGTCAAAGTCAGACCTGGGGATCTTGATTCATTGTTATATTTCAAACTGTGATTTGCTTCGATAATTGCTCCTAATTGTCCCATCATTAGGCAATTATATCTGCTGACCCATTTAAAGGCAACTCGACCCGTTGGTGGGCTGGTGGAATGGTTATGTGCATTGTTATTTCTTCTATTAAGTAATTAAGTAATGTGTGTTGCCTCCGGTTCAATCTCCGGTGCAACTTTTTTCCCCCATTACTTTGGTTTTTCCTCCAAGCCCCGCCACGGCGAGTGTGCTGAAAATAAAGGTAACTAATCCAAAGTTGCACATCATATTTCATCCTCACAGAACTGAGGAAGAAAGGACAGACAAACAGCACTTACTGCTTACTTATAGTGAACTTTCGATGGAAAATCAATTAGGTTCTAGAGAGACAGTGAGCAAGAGAATGAAATTCAGAAGGATTTTACAGGGCTTTTACAGGAAAAGGTGGGGAAATGATGCCGAGGCTCAAGAGAGTTTTTAAAAAAGAAATTAGATAGGCTCTTCGAAAAAGGGGTATCTATCGACGGCCTCGATTCAGCGCCCAACAAACTCTTAAAACAGGCTTGTCTGTCTGATAAATTGTTGCAGGCCGCTTCCATGTAGTCAAATGTGTGATAACATGGTGTGGTTCAATGACTATCCCATCAGCCTCTGGCTCAGAATCCACGACTGCAGTCTTTAATTCTGGGTGGTCTGCATAGAACTGGATGGAGGTCTATGTCTGCGAACAACAACAAATGTTCTGAGAACATTGTCAAGTGGGATTTGGAGAATGGCCATGATAACCCCTGTAGAGGTCTGTTTTGGGTTGGTTCCTGGCTCGTAAAATTGAATCAAGCTATTTGATGTATGTGAAGAGAAGCAGCTGTATGTGCGCTTGTCCACATGGAATTTTAGGCATCGTTTGCCTCGGGATGGTAGTATCATAGACCGATGATCAGGAGAAGGAAGAGTTATGGCCCCGGCCGCGCTATGAGTGCCATAAAAATTGAGCTTGTGCTCCCCGACCACAGCCAGATACTCAAGGACCAGGTTGTATAGTGGCATTAAAATATCACGACTTTTTTTGGCCAGGAATTTAGATAACTGTGCCTCATCCAGTTCAGTGGGTGTTTGTAGAGTCTTGGGATCTATAGAGCTTATCACTGGTTGAACATTTCAAAAATTTCACCTTCTTTTTCAGTGAAAAATGTCGTTTATTTTTCACACATTTTTCACTGAAAAAGCAGATGAAAATTTCAAAACATTTTCATCACTTTCTTATTTTATTTCGAATTTTTCACCTTGAACTGAGAAAGTGCTGAAAAAGTTTTAAAATTTTCACCTTCTTTTTCAGTGAAAAATGTCTGAAAAATAAACAACATTTTTCACTGAAAAAGAAGGTGAAAAAATTGAAATGCTCAACCAGTGTGTCATGCTTCTTCGCAAGTAATCTCCCAAGGCGAGCAAAGTGTCTGAGCCTGGTATAGTCCATATCCCCTAAATTTATTGAGTGAAAGATTCAGTAGGAATACTTGGGTAAAACTTACAAAGGTGGGTGTTGGTGTTGATTTTCTGCAAAGTATGGTTGACATGTTCGCCCATAAACTTGTTCTGGCTTGCCAGAGGTCCCCAGTTTTTGAGAATCTCTGAAATGTGCATTGAATTGTGGTGTTGGGAGAACATCAACATCTGGGAATAGGGTCTGAATGGAGGAGTAGTAGTTGGAGTAGTAGTCCATGAACGAATCTGCGGTGGAGTTCGAGGTTTTGAAAGATGCTAAAATATTTGTAGATCCAACCAGACAACAGAAACTCTCAAGCATAGCTTCATGTCGTGCTGGATCATCATCGAGTTCCATCTCCGGTAAAACAAGTGGCAAGATGGCTGAAAATAAGGTCAGATATTGTTCTGCCTTTAATTTCCTGTGTTTTGCTTTGCCCAGATTTCCTGGTAAACGAGACACGTGTGTTGGAAAGGAGACCTCTCTTATACAGTGCCGAATATGCTCTAGACGTTCCTTGGTGAACTTCCACGATCCTTGTACCACAATATCTGCAAATTCATCTTCACTGTCGACCTCGTTGTCATTGTCTGTGTCATCCGGAGCATTCAACTCTGGAACCAGTGTAGCATCCGACATTGAACCATCCATTGGGTCGTCAATATCGGGTGCTGGGGTGCCTGTGGGAGTCCTTTGATCATCATCCTCTTCTTCTTCCTCCGACTGCGTAGCCTCGAGATATTCCTTCCTCCACTTCACAAATTCGTCAGGGTTGAAATTTGCCTTGTCATCACATACATCTTGTGCATCTACCTCTCCACCAGCTTCAGATATATCATCATCAGTCCAAAGATCATCATTATCTGCATCGAGCTCTGCAAGATTTTTGGTTCGTTGAATGTCACACCCGATTCCCCAAAGTACACGCAGTTGGTGTTCAAGCACACCCAGAAACCAATTGTGCATGAAACCCAACATAGTGTCATTCACGGGATCACGGTACGGGAGGAGGTGCAGAGAGCAAAATCGGACCCCAGTTTTTCTCTGCATGTTGACCCTATCTTTTTTGGTGGGCTGTCTGAGCCAAGATTTTGCCTGTTTAAGCACAGTGGCACCTATTCGCATTGGCCACAACCAGTAGTCCAGTCTACCCTTCTTGTCGTTTGTGAGAAGACAGAAGGAGCAAAACATTGTTGCTGAGTATGAGAGAAATCCGCCTGCTTCTCTTGATGCGGGAAGGTCTGCTACAAGGGGGATAATCCGTGCTGTAACTTTCACAACCTTCAGGATGAGAATAAGTGTTTATGATTTTCCCTGGGAAATCATATGAGCGAATGGTCCTCATGAGCGGATCAAGTAGAGGTGATAGTGTTGTAGCAGTGGGCTTGCTTGGTGATGGGGTTAGTCCCACAATAAAAACATTCTCTGGCAGATAGCGGACTTCAGGGGGCAGATTCAGGCAATAAAGGAGAACAGTGCCAGTGGACACAGTTTTTCCTATGCATACAGAAATATGAGTATGTAACAAAAATGACTGTAATCACGCACCAGCTAGTTTATTTGACCGTGGATTGAACCAATCGATGTATAGCCCAAAGACCAAGTTGTATTTGTCTCCCAACTTTTTTAGCTCCTTCCACCGTGGACTATCCTGAAGATCTGACATCTCTGCCCCATCTGCAGCAGCAGGTCTCTGATATGATTGCGCTAGATAATTCTCTGTAGATTTTCGAGAGAGAAACCATTCAAGCCAAGATTCAAATTTCTGTGTATTGAATGTTGTTATTGGAACTCGTTTAGATTCCTTTCCAAAGTGCTGTGTCCGCCAGAGTTCAGCCTTGCAGCAGATGCACGATTTCTTTGAAACCTTTGCTGTGCATCTCTCCGGCATGGTTGCCAGCAATGGGTATAGAGTGTAGCACTTAGGACAACAGGGTGTGCAAACAATGTCAGGCTCCCTGGTGTAGTTGCGGTAAATAGTTCGAAGGTCCTTGGGAATCCGAAGTTTTGGAAGCTGAAAATGGATTCCCTGTGCAGCCAAGGCTACCTGCAGAAGCTCCAGAGGAGTGTTGAGGATGAATTGAAGAGCCTTCAGAATAGTGTTCCCAGTTTCGTGGCTGCCACCAGCCTTTAGATTCAGCCAGACAATTAAGGCTGAACAGAGCTGGTCAACGAGAAGGTCATTGATTACAATGCCGACAAACAAAGGGCCATTTAGCCGAAAAATATATATTTACGAGTATATTGCGCACCCTGTGAGCCACTTGATTTCTCCTTGATGTCCTCGTCCTCATCAAAAAGCTCTTGAACACCAATAGGGCGGGCTTTGGATTTGCGGGGCTTGGCATATGCCAGTAAACCATTGGCAGCTGTCCTAAGTTCGTGGACTCGGTGAAGCTGCTGAGTGACTTTAGTGCCTGGTATTTGCTGGCCATCAACAGTAACCTGGTGCTCAATGCACTCCGGCAGGTCCAAATCACTTTCTTGCCCATAGAGCAAGTAAGACGGGGGTCAGATTTCAATCACTGTTGTGCTTTGGCCTTTATCTTGCATTTATGACACTAATCTGTTCATCTATCAATCTATCTAACTTGAATCGAAGAAGTTGGTTAAATCAACCGGTGAGTGATGTGAGCGGCTGTACTCATTCATCGTGACATCGGCTGAAGCCGGCAAAACAAACACCGTGTCTGACATCATGGGTTTCGGCACAATTTTCGACTGGCTGCGGATGTTATACCGCCGAATGGAGTATTATGTCCGGCATGGAGATTCACAGTCTGCGGATTTCAAGGCATTTATTGGCCTACTCACAGGCGACCCTGCATCTCCTGTACTCTGGAACCTGTTCATGGCTGATTTGATCATGCTCCGGACCCGGACGACGCCATCCTATCGGAGGTCAGAATGCCATAATGGCCTAGCAGATGACATACTGCTCATCTCGCTCTCGGCAACTGGCTTTCAGCGCAAGTTGAATGCACTCTACGTATGGTTTCCAAAATTTTATCGTTGTCAACTTAATCAGACAGTGATTCTTTATTTGGACCCATACCCACGGCCGCTCCTGAAATCCGGCTCGGCAGCAACATTCTCTCCATAACAGACCACGAGAAATATTGGTGTTCACATTCGGTCAGATGCCCGCAACATGTTTGAATCTCACTACAAAGAAAAAGCAAGCACAGCTCGGTACTGCACGCATCGAATCATGGGCCTCGAAGACTCAACTGGCAGACTGACGCCGAATGAATACAAACAACTTTACATGGCCCACGTTGACTGCCACCTCATCCACGGATGTGAGGTTTCACCAGACAATGAGGATGTTCATGTTAAAGAACTCTGTGATATTCAAGTCAGTTTCTCCACCAGATTTTGAAAGTCCACGCCCATTCTATGCCGCACTGCTATTCACCGAAACCGGATCATGCCTCTACAAGTCCGACGCTATCTGGTCCTGCTTGGGTATCTTCAATATCTCCTTGGTCTAACCTTACCTCACCTTGCTCTGGCATGCCTCAATAGTTCAGTTGAACTGGCGGCCTGCGGCAAGAAATCTGGTTTGGAGATTTGGTACCGCAGCATCCAAGCTCCCTTTCGAATGCCCACATCCAGAGATTCAAAACACCACTCCTGAAAGCGTGAAGGCATACGCAAAATCTGTGGAAATCCTGGCACTAGATTGGTTACAGCATCAAGTGGACTCCTCCAACAAACTTTACTGTTGCATGGACACCGTGAACCGCAAAAAGATAAGCCTCCTGTGCAATAATGCTTTACCTGCGGCATTACCTATCGATGGTGAAGACCAGAAGCATAGAGAAGCTCTTACTTCTATCATGGTCACCACTCATCTTCTCGCCGTCGAAAAGCTTCGTCACGTAGATCATGCTCACCACCCCATGCCTCGTGATGCACGCCTCTGTCGTTCTGTTTGAATGCCGTAGAAACTCCAAAACATGCTTTATTAGAGTGCAGGGCTTTGCCCGACATCCTCAATCTGCGCAGTATATTCTGGAGAAGCTTCTAAGTACCGTTCCTACACTACAACAGAAAATGGTAGACCTTGATAGCACTTCTTTTTTGAAGGCTATAATCTATCAGCGCAGCACAATTGTACTAGTGGCTGAATTTGTGCATGATGTTCTTGAGGTTTTCTATTCTGTTCCGGTTTATTGTCCAAGCAACGGGAACAATTTTGTCTTGTGAAGAGGAATTATTCCGGTGAAGTGGTGCTGATACTGATTGCTTGCAGACGTCGACTGGGTTCTACAGCTGGGCATGGTGGCTGGCAAGCTACTCATGGTATCGGCGAGCTCGGCTTGGAAGGTGTTTGGAGGCCCAGGGCAAAGGTGTAATTTAGCTTGCTTTGTACACCGGGATAACTCCTGGAAACCAGTGTTCGTTATTCGGACCGTGCCATGTAATACTACCTACCTAGCTACCTACCTACCTTCTCACACCTGCCTAAGTTTTGATTGATTGTGCAATGGATGTGCAACACCGTGGCAAACACCATGGCAGATGTCGGTCCCATGCCCTTCGAATGCCATGAATCCGCGGCCATGGCCGTTGCACCCTGTGAGATCAACCGGGTTTTTCTTGCTTCCTTTGTGGAACTGATCCCTTTGGAAATCAAGTGCCGTGGGAGCCTGGCGTACAGAATTCCGCTGAATCTTTCTGAGGGTTATTTACAATGTAGTACTTCTCATCTGACCCCTCCGTAGCGGTCCCCCGCCCCAAAATCCGTTTCAGAATAAAAGGAGAAAAAGATCGCGGTGAAACCAAAGACTTAATGAGGGGGCCTATTCCTCGACCTCGTGCGTATCGCGAGTTAAGTGTCTCAAACGGGCATTCAGGGTCGCTGATCATCGCCTCGGTTTTAATTTTCGATACACGTTCGATTTGCGGGCAGGAGAGATGATTTTTTCTTGTCGGGATGTCCATATAAGGCAATTTTACTGTAGCACTCCTCCGTGGTGTCTTTCGAGTAATCTGTGATTCCTCACTCATTTGTACACTTTATTTGCGCTACCGAACCAAATCCTGGAATATTTGGGGTTTCAATTCCATGTCTAACCGTCAAATTTCGGGATTTAGTTCATTTTAGGCCATTGTGTCTCTAGCATTTTAGGCAATTGTGTCTCTAGCTCTCCCCTCCTCTCTGTTTTCTATATTCTGCGTCGGCCAACTCATTTGTACCCATTATTCACACTACCGACCCCTGAATATTTGGCAGTTGATTTTCATGTCTTCCAATCGCATTTCGTGTTTTTACCTGTTTTAGGCAACTTTATCTCTAGCGCTCCCCTGGTCTCCGTTTTCCGTATTCTGTGTTGCCAGCTCATTTGTACGCATTATTCGCACTACCGACCCGAACCCTATCTCTATTGAGGGGAACTAAAGAACAGACTGAATAATATTCAAGAGATAGGCTGGTATTTATACAAGTGTGCGGGAGATTTTTTGGGTCGCCAGGTATCGTTTTGGCGCGCCAGATTTGGTGCTCAGCGCGTCCTGAGCCACGCGCAACAGATCGTCCCGGGTGGAATCTACAAGAACGGTGCCCTTGCGACACGAGTTTGCCGGTCAACACCTGCAGGTGGGTCTCGTCCTTGGCGAAGGGTCTAATCATCGTACAGAGTTCAAGGACACCACACTCCTCGGGCTAGGACGACGCACCCCGCCCTGCCATTATCTGTGACGATCTCCAATCGCCGAGGGCCTTCGCATTTTCGCGGCGAAGCGCGCGAAACTCGGGGTAGTGCGAGAGCGAGCAGCGACCTTGGACGATGTATCGGACGGAGGTGAATGCATCGTGTCCATTTACATTTTGGAGAACAGCGGGGCAGGCGTGGAGGAATATTAATCTGGCGAATATTAGGGTGCTTTAGGACCCACTACCCTAAAGTTAGTGGGCATATGCCAACAGGGACTACTTAGAATTCTTGCACGTAGCATACAGGTGTGAAGTAGTGCGACCGTCCCGTAACACTCACGCCGGTAGGTGATGGACAACGGCAGAAATCTCGTATGGGTTGAGAGGGAAGACGAGCTCATGAACGTCGGACCCGCGTCCCAAGAGTCGCACCCTCGTCCCCGGCAGAACAGTCATGGGGTAACACGTCGCCCAGTTGCCTGTCATGTCCAAAAGCTTGATTCCGTACACTTTATGCGCATCCTGGATGATCGAGTCGATCCCTCCCCCGCGTTTACCGATATAAAAATTCCAGGAGAACGGCGCATTCTGAACCTGGGGGGGTACGTCGGGTGGTAGAATACCTTGTGAATGTCGAAGTCGAAGGATTTGATGTCCACACCCGCTGGAGGGACCGCGGCCTACAGAATGCAGGTTGACTTTGATGTCACGAGAAAGTGGATTAAGAACGCACCCCAAACACCGCACCCGACTTCAAGGTCGCCAGCAGCACTTGGAAATGGTGTTCCACTGCCACAGGATCCTGGCTGTGGGCCATCAAAGCGCACTGGAGAATCTCTTGGCGTTGGGAGTCCTGCAGATCAGGGTAGATGGTGGCAAGCAGGCGCATGCTCTCGACATGCTTCGCGCGGCCCGCGCTCTGCGGATTTGGTGTGCGGTTGCGGCGCATACTTGGTATGGAGTGACACGTCAATGTTTGTGATTGTGGATATATATATGTGTATGTGTACTCACGTGGCTTCGATGAGTGACGTGGCCGTTGCAGCTTGTTTTTCCCCCCATGCCATACCAACGTCTGGGTTCCACCGCTTTTTTAAATCCCGGTCAGTGCCAGAACGACCTCTGGGCCACAAACCCCCTAAACGCCGCCACTCCAAATAACGGGGACGCCCGTTTCATCATCCAAGCGACAAACCCTCAGCAGGGCATCCTTTAACGTCGAGCGGTGGTCGACAGCCCAGAATCGCTGGCTCGCAGAAAGCGTGCCCGGCCCACTACGCATGTACGACGACACAGTGAACCCCAATGCACCTCAGCCTATGGGCGTCCTCCCGGCCGGGCAGTTGGCCAATAACCACATCGCCGGGGGCGGCCAGTGGGTGTTCGGATACAACTTCCCGTGGAACCATATCATACGCCTTACCGGGTCCCGATATATTACATTAAACACCAACCGAGGCAACAGGGCGACCGCTACATGCAACCGCACAACCCTAGTCCGGCGGGACTGCTCTGCGTCCAATTGCACTGGGGAGTACAGGTGAACGAGTGGCGAGGGGCCTGGACCTGAGTCCAGATAAAGGTACATTGCACACTGCATTCACGTGAACTTGAACCTTTGACCTGTTGTTCTAGTAGTGTACGTGCGTCGGAGATTTTGAAGGCGAGCCAATACGTATATCCGCCTGGAAACTGAGGTAGGCCGCCGTATTATATCACGCTCCGCGGGTGATTCGTTAACACGTTCTTTACCGTCGGCAGTGCAAGCACCGCACCGTGCAGCTGTCCCAGCGGCGAGTGTCAAGGGGTGTCCGCGGCGTAACAGTACTTTGCCGCTAACTGAAATTAGCACATATATTTACGGCGCATTGAACTATGTATCCTATGTATGCCGGTGCCCGGCTACAGTCGTGGGGGAGCTTGCGCATAATCCCTGTTTCCTCACGTGGCTCTCCATCGTTTTCATGTCTCAATAGTCTTTTACCCACCAAACAAGCTTTGTAAAAATTTAATGAATCAATACGGCCGAAAGCTGATATTCCACTGACCTCATGGTAATTTACCCTGCATCGCTTTCCGTTTCCTCTAATAAATGTATCTCTATGAGTTGGTCGTGTTCAAATTTCTCAAGACCAAACGTCTCGCGCTGTTTCAATCTGGATCTTTTCAAAACCCGTGGAGTGTCTTGGTCGTAGCAATAATTCTACAGGAAGAGAAGACTCCATGTGAGTACCTTAGCAGTACCGTAGCCCTTAGCAGTACCGTAGCCTGGACATGCCACTGGTGTACACCGCCGTTCGGATCAAACATTTGTACAACATTTCAGATCAAATGTCGTCCTGACATCGGAAAGAGGTGCGTCAGAAAAAAACAGTCAAATCTTCAGATGTCCCACTGACAAGTGGACATTGGTGGGACATCGAGATGATATTGTATGAACACACTTCGAAATAGTTTTTAAATTTCTTTACAACTTTATAAATGCTTTTCAAAAATGAAACAAAAACATATTCATTCACAACTATGTACATGGTGGACGTCACAAGCGACGAAACTACGATAAGAAAGTAGAAGAAAATATGAAGGAAAAAACCGCGGCGTGTTCAGATTGTATTGCCGCATCCAACTTGAGCCTTGGGGGAAAGAACACCAGGAAATACCCGAGAGAGCAGAGGGTCAAGGAGCTTGAGTCTTGGAGCTTGGCCATGGCAGCTTGAGTCTTGACGGCTTGAGTCACTTGAGTCTTGACAACTTGACACCAGATCCCGATGGACTTGAGATAGACTTGGAGTGGACTGGCGGCTTAGAGTGGGCCAGCCACGGCACGGGAAAGAGAGGCTCTTGAAGGGGATGGTCTTGAAGAAGTGTCTGTGGAGAGGGTGACATGGTGGCGGGAGGAAAAAAGTGAATGACAGCGAATGACACGATCAACCAAAAGATGGGATCAGAGTCTGATCCGACGGTGGGCACCGACCCTCAATTGATGGCTCCCCACGCTTGCGCGAGAATTTGGCAACTTGGGGGAGATGGACGGAGCATCTGGAGCTGAGTAGCTTGAACATGCATGCTCAATGAATCTATCCGCAGGATGGAAAATATGCAGGTAAAAACCCGGCCTTTGTTTGATGTGCACGCAAATGTTTTCAGCATCATGCATGTCAACCAGACATCACGGACTGGTCGGACTAATGTCTGTCCGACATATCTCACCGAAATGTCTGCACAATGTTTACTGGACGCCATGGAGATATTACAAGAATTCTCGATTAAACATCAAAAACCAATGTCGGCCAAATAAAATTCTCGATTGGTGGTGTATGCGGTCAGCGCTAAGTACATATGTATAGCAATTGTTGGAATTTGGAAACTATCAACGGCATTATTTGAAGGCAAAGGTCGATCCATTCAATTTGAAGACTATTTCGACCAACTTTCCGCTCACCGAGACGGAAAGCTTGATCTCTCAATTGTGGGTTTGTATCCAATTACTTCTAGCTCTAACATTGACTCAATATTTTGATTGACAGCCTACAATGATCCAACATCATTTAACCCGATGGCCAGCCAGCCAGCCCGAGACGAACAAGCGGATTCTGAATTTGAATGGGAATTCCGAATCCCAAGTCAACGGTTTAAAACTCGTGACCTCAATGGCGGCGCATCAATACAACAAGTTTACAGCCCGCGCCTTCGGCGTGGAGTTGGATACACCAAATTTTACATGAATGTATTTATTAGTTGATAGACGGCAACCTCATTAGCTGTTGGCTCATTGTAACGCCGCGCATCAGTGCC